>PVLA01006168.1:0-129729 GCA_004027455.1 Hydrochoerus hydrochaeris | reverse complement strand
ATCACATTGTGTCTTATTGGATTTTAATATCTATGATTATAGTATAAACAAATGTTTTATGGAAAATGAGATAATATAGCAGCCATTGTTCATCTTTGGTTATTTGGTTCAGAATGCCTTACAATAATTTCATTCTCTTGAGTGGTTTTATTCTATTTTGTTATGTTTGACATTATTGTGTGTAAAGCTAAGCTCAACTATTTCAAAGAAAGAGACATTATGATAGCTACTGTTAATATCCAATTGTCTTGTTGTGAAGTGCTGTGTTGCTTACATTGTTCTGTTCTGATCTGCTTAGATCTGTCCTCTTTTGTTTTATTCTTTTTAAAATAAAAATAAATAAATAAAAATCCTGAGTAATCCAGTAACAACCAATGAAATGCAAGCTGTAATAAAAGTTTACCAGAAGCCAATTCTGAACCAATGAAATGCAAGCTGTAATAAAAATTTATCAGGAACCAAGGCTTGGGGGACTGACCAAGAAAGCAATGAGCCAGCCTGCCTGGCAAGCAGCGTGAGCAAGCTGCAGGCATGCCAGGGAGAGAACAAGCCATTCTTAAGAACGAGAATCAGCCATGCAGAAACGGGCGAACAACCAAGAAAGCAATGAACCAGCCTTCCTAGTAAGCAGCATAAGCAAGCCACAGGCACGCCAGAGAGAAAACAAGTCAGCATCTCCCAAGAATCAGCCATGCTGGAACTTGGGGGACCAACCAAGACAGCAACAAGCCAGCTTTCCTGGTAAGCAGCGCAAGCCACGGGCAAATCAGAGAGAAAATAAGTCAGTGTCTCCTGCAAGCCTACTAGCACGTAGGCTGAGAATCAAGCATCTGTGCCCCCAAACACACCCCACTCCCACCTCCCTGGTTAGCAACTAGATGGTTTCAAGGTCAGCCAGAGTTGACAGCAACTAAAGCACATAAAGCAACTAAATGCTTGTATTGTTTGGGTGATAATGCTGACCTAGGACCAGAAGTCTGAGCATCTTTTGGGAGGATGACAGTATGCAATATAGCAAATATGGGGGGTTTCCTTCTATCTTGTCTTTGAAGGCCAATATTGTTTTCATTATTTTGCTTTGTTCTAATTAATTATTTTGCTCTATTCAATATTCTGTTTTGATTGGTTTTATAGTGTTCTGTTTTTGGTTTGATTTTGCTATACCTAATTTAATGGACAACTATTGTGAAGATAACAAGATATACTATGTCACCTATTATTATTATGCTGGTATCCTGCCCTGAAGTTCTGTACCAGTTTCACTGTATTGTCTTGATTGGTTTTGTTCCATCTTGTTTTGTTGTATTTTACTATCTTTAAAATTAAAAAAAAAAGTTTACCAACTAAAAAAGTCCAGTACTTGATGGATTCACTGCCAGATTCTACTAGAACTTCAGGGAAGATCCAATGCCAATATTCCTCAAACTCCTTAATGAAATTAAAAAGGAAGAAGAAGTATTTCCAAAGTCATTCCTGGAGGCAAGCATCACCTTGCTTGAAAATAAGACAAGGATCCAACCAAAAAAGAAATACAGTCTAAACTCTTTAGTCAACATAAATATACAAATACTTCAACAAGATACTGGCAAGCAGAATGCAACATATCATCAAAAAGATCACACAGAATACCCAAATAGACTTCTTCCCAGGGATGCAAGAATGGTTTAGCATATGCAAATCAATAAATGTAATTCATTATATAAACAGAAGCAAGAATAAAAATCACATGATCATCTAAATGGACACAGAAAAAGCTTATGACAAAATGGAAAACTCATTCATGTTAAAACACCGATGAAAATAGTTACAGAAGAATTATATCATCAATCTGAAGAAAAAAAATCCATTTCTGCCCAATTTACTGCCAACATCATATTAAATGAAAAAAACTGAAAGTTTTCCCTCTAAAATCAAGAACTAGACAAAGTTGTCCTCTATTACCACTCTTGTTTAATGTAGTCCTTGAAACATTATCCAGAGTAATCAGGCAAAAGAAAGAAATATATGGGTTACATATAGAAAAGGAAGAAGTCTAAGTATTATTATTTGCAGATGACATGATCCTCTACATAGAAGAATCAAAAAATTTCACCAATGGGGTCCTAGAATTAATAACCAAATTCAGCAATGTATCAGGACACAAAATCAACACAAAAAAAACAATAGCATTCCTGTACACTAGTAATGAACTCATTGAGAAAAACAGCATCATTCACAATAGCACCAAGAACAATTAAATTTAGGGATTAATTTAACCAAAGAAGTGAAAAATCTCTACCACAAAAGTTAAATCACTCTGAAAAAAAGGAGAACAAAGAAAATAGAAAGATCATGTGGTCAGCAGAATCAATACAGTAAAAATGTTTATACTTCCAAACTCATACATAGATTTAACACAATCCCAGTCAAACAGCAACAGCATTCCTCACCAATCTAGAAAAAATAATCCTAGTGTTCTTATAGAATCAGAAGAAATCTAGCATTGCAAAAGCAATCCTGGACAACAAAAACAAAGCAAGAAGCATCACAATTCCAAATCTGAGGTTACACTACAAAGCTAAAGTGATTAAAAAAAAAAAAAGCACAGTACTGGCAAAAACAGACAGGTGGACCAACAGAATAAAGGATACAGAAATAACCCCAGACATCTTCAATCATCACGGTCCAAAAATTATGCTAGAGGAAAGACAGTCTCTTTAGTACACAGTGATGGCGTTATTGGATATCGAGATGCAGAAGATTAATCTAGACCCATATATTTCATTATGTACTAAACTAAGATAAAAATGGATTAAAGATCTAAATGTTAAAACAGAAACACTTAGGGGCCAGGGATTTAGCTCAGCGGCATATGCTCCTGCTGGGCCTGTACAAGGTCGTGAGTTAGATTCCCAGTACCAAAAAAAAAAAAAAAAAAAAAAACCAGAAACACTTAGTAGGAACTTTCTGAATGGTTCAAAAAATAGTACAAATCAACAAGCAGGAACATATCAAATTATAAAGCTTCTGCACAGCAAAGAAAACAACCAACAGAGTGAAGAGATAACTTACAGAATGGGAAAAATGTTTTACCAGCCATTCCTTAGACAGAGGACCCATACTTAGAAAGAAAAAAAAATAGATCCCCAAAATAAAAGACCCAGTCAAAAATGGGCAACCAAAATGAATAGACACTTCTCAAAGAAAGTATAAATAGCCAATAATCCACGGAAAATGTTCAACATCTCTGGCCATTAGATAAATTCAAATTAAAACAACACTGAGATTCCATCTTACTCCAGAAAGAATGGCTATCATCAGGAAATCAAATAATAACAAATGCTGGGAAGTATGTTGGAGAAAATGAACCTTCCTATGTCATTATTGTGAATGTAAACTAGTAAAACCATTGTGGAAATCAGTATGGAGATTCCTCCAAAAACTAAAATTAGAAATTCCATTTGGCCTTTCTATTCCCCTTCTAGGTATCTTTCCCCAAAAGCTAATGACATCATATTACAGCATCACATGCATAATCATGTTTATAGCAGACAATTTATAATAGATAAATCTTGTAAATGTCCTCTATGCCCATCAAAAGATGAACAGATAAGAAAATGTGGTATTTCTACATAATGGAGTACTACCCAGCCATAAAGGATAAGCTTGAGGAATTTGTAGGTAAATGGATGTGATTTGAGACTATTATAAATGAATAAATAAATCATCAGACACACAAACTTAAATATTTTTTAAGCTTAAATATCGACTGATTTCTCTCATATGAGAAACCCAAAATATAAATAAAGAGTAAAATCAAAGATAGATATAGGGCTAGGAATTTAGATCAGTGGCTCAAGTGCTTCCCTGGTAAGCACAAGGTCATGAGTTCAATCCCCAGTATCCCGAAAGAAAAAATAAAGATATCGATAGTAGGGGCATCTTTTTTGCCTAGGAAGAAAAACAAAAGATGGCAGGAGAAGAAAGAGCAAAGGGAAAGGGATAAAAATTAAAAGAGGGAGCCAGGGATTTAGCTTTGCAGCATAAGTGCCTACCTGGCAAGCATGAGGTTGTGAGTTCAATGCCTGGTATCAAAAAAAATTAAAAGAAAAAAATGGAAGTAGAATTTTAGATGATGGGAAGGGGGAACAAGAGACCGAGGTAACTGGGAGGGATAGGAGCAGAAAGGAACAAAAAAAATTAAGAGGTATTATGTACACGTACCAAATTCCCTCCATAAATGTATTCACCATGCACCACAAACATGTACTAATAAAAAATAACCCCCCCAAAAGTCATAAAATAAGTATTTCTCATTAGTATGCAACAAAACCCTAAACATCTAGTTCTTAAAGTTTCTGGCCTAGTGGTGGCATAATTTTCTATTCCTTTACTGTGCTGTAGAGGCCCCAAATATCTCTTTGACCATTTCAAATGAATTGAGTGGAAGGAAAGGAATTTAAGTGCATGGATGTAAATCACCATCTTAGGGGGAAGTAATTATTTCATAAGCTATTTTAACATCTCACTTGTTGATATATATTAAATATGATTACTAATGAGCACTAGAAAAAATAATACTGCCATTGTTTTCAGCTATGAAGGAAATGCAGACCAGATGACTAAGAATGTCAGAAATTCCTGCCCTGGGTCACCTGTCACTGAGCATCACTCAAGGCACTTTCTTCCCCTCCACTGAGGAGTAATTCTGCCCCAGAGAACTTGCTTAGGTGCCTAGCTTAGTAGATATTTAAGGGTTTTTCTCAAAAATATTTTAATGTCAGTAAAAATGGGAAAATAATGTGCAGTGACATTTCCTCATTCTTCTTGCTGAAGGGAAAAGGAAGGCTTGGAGCACAGGTTGAACTAAGGGAGTGCTGGCAAGTCGGCAGCTAGATGAGGCAGAAGGCCGGGGTGCCAGGAGACACGGGGCACCTTTTCTGTGCCCACAGCTAACTAGGAAGTGTGCACAGCTTAACTCATTTAATCCTCACATGAGCCTACCAAAGAGTGCTGTTAATTCTGTTCTTTTGCCAGAGGAGAAATCAGGGTCAAAGGGGTTCCTCTAGCCAATAATAATAGTTAAGCGACATAATAGTTAAGTGACAGAAGGAGGGGAGAGGAAGTGGGTTACTCCTCTTTAATAAATATTGGGTTGAACAATGGAGTAGGGATAATTTACCTTAGATTCAGCTTTAGAGTCTTCCAGCTTTGTCTCTGCAGAATTCTAACCAACAAAGAAGCTTTAAGAAAATTGCTTATCCTCTCTGAGCCTCATCTATAGTTAAGTCGTCTATAAAATGGGAATGGGAATAATATCCCTAACCATGGTGGGGTTACATGAGTTCAAATATGTGATCCTGCTTCAGAAGTAAATTATTTTTCTCATCCCACTTTCTCTGCCCTAAAAGAAAAAAACACCCCAGAGGGAATTCTGATCTGTCTAGCATTTTTATTTTACCAATACCTTCTTGTTCTCAAATTATTTTCACATGCATCCTCCTAGGCAATTCTGGTTAGTAAATTCTAATACCAATATCACTGCTCTGGCACATGAAAAAATAATCTCAGAGGCACTGATAAATCTTCCTGAGTTCACATTAAAAGAGGGAGCCAGGGATTTAGCTCTAGTTGGAGCTGGTATCCAGATCACCTGACTTCTGGTTACAGCTGCACCTAATGGAACAGTTGCTAAGCATTGCATTTGCTGAATTACAAAGCAGTATTGTTGTACATCAAAGCCAAAAGCTATACCAAGTTGCTGTGACAGCAATTTCAGGTTGAGTTTCTATTGACCTGTTAGCGGTCTACCCCTGATTGAGGCATCAACTATCTTGCCTTTTTGGTGTACAATGTGAGTTTTCAATAAAGAGCCAGGTAGGGACTATCCATCAGTGTCACCTACTATGTCTGGAGGCCCTCTTGAAACAGGAGTAGAGGAGAAGAATACAGCCTGAAATCCATAAATCTAGAGGCAGACTAACCTAAAATCACCACTCCATCAGGACTCAGCTTTCCTAAGTTTGAAAGATTGTGATTTATTATGAATAATAGCAAGTAAATTAAAATTATCAAAAATAATATGGAGTAAATAACATTATCTAAGCTTCTATACTATGATTTATGTATATATATATATATATAACCTCATCTCTCCCTTTCATACATACAGACACAGAGTCTAACTCTGGTTTATGTTATTTTATGTACATTTATCATGATTTTCACAGAAAACAAGGTAAATGTTAAATCCTTCTCCACATTTGTATCCAAATCAATATTTGCGAGTCTTAATGCTATAATTCAAGCTCCAGAGTAAGGCTCAGTTAAAATTCTGTGCAACCAGCCTCATTTCCATTGCAATATCTTAAACTCCTGATGGTTAAACCTTCTGTAGTGGGAATCCTTTGCTTACCATTCCCCTCATGTGCAGACTGCATGATTAGCTTCTCAAATGTGAACAGTGCTTCATGGTAAGGTGGTTGAAGCTATTGCACACATTACAGAGCAGACTTTGCATATAGGGGAAATAAATCTCAATGACCCTACAATCTTTCTCTCATAATCAGTTTTCTTTCCTATAACTGCATCTCTCTGAGGACTGTCTGGGGCTTTACTGCAATAAATAAGTTAATGTAGAAGAGGAAACAGATGTGCTTCACTCCATTCGGGGATTTTTATAAAGCAATTCATTTCAGAAAGTGCAAGTGAGGTTTTGTCTACAAATTTCACAAAGAAATGAATAAAGAATGGGAATTTGTACCCTAAAATGACACAGAAAGTGTATAATTAAGGTTTCATTCAACAAGTGGCCTGAGAATCCAGTCAGTAGCACTGAAGCTCCAAATGCTAATCCCAGCATGGTCACCAACTCACTTTATGAACTGATACACATCAATTAACAGATCCAAACTGGGGTGGGATTTTCATTTGCCTCACAGGTTGGAATACGAAATATTTATTCAGAGTGAAAAAGTGGTTTTTCACTCATCACTAGAGAGTTTTCTTTGTCCTAAAGAAAAGTTATGGATCAGTTCAATTTGAAAATAATAAATTGCAATCAACTGACCACTACCATGATTCTGGATTACTCAAAAGGTGGCATGCTGGGTTAAGATAGCAATTTGACAGGAAGAAACAAATACAAAATACATAGCCCATCCTTTCTTCTCTGAGAAGTGCTGTATGATGGATCTTTGTATACAAGCCCCACTGCCCACTCCATCCCAGGATGAACAGAGCACCTAACTTACTGGAAAGAAGCCCCCATTCTATGATTGCAAAGAGGCAACCAAAGTCTGTCTGCAGGAGATGTGGAAATAAGTACCAATGGGCCTCATCACTTATTGCTGGTAGAAATGTAAAAAGGCACAGCTACTATGGAAAACAATAAGACAATTACCAAAAAAGTTGATCATAGCATTAGCATAGGACGCAGAAATTCCATTCCTAATGTATGTCAAAAAGATCTGGAAGCATGTGCTTCCACCAAAACTGGTATACAGAATTTATATCATATGCTGATATAGCCAAACAAAAATGCTACAAAAAATAAAATTACAAATCAATATCACTGATGAACAAAAACATAAAATGCTCAAAAAACACTAACAAACTGATGCCAAGTGTGGTGGTGCAGGCCTGTAATTTCCAACTATTAGGCTAAGGCAGGAGGATCCAAGTTTGAGATAAGCCTGGGCAACTTAGTGAGACTGTATCTCAAAAGAAGAAAATAAAGGGCTGGGGGTGTAACTCAATGGTAGAGCACTTGCCTGGCATGAACAAGGCCCTGGATTCAATCTCCAGCATGAGAAAGAAAAAAATACGAGCAAAATGAATTCAATAGCATATCAAAATAAGCATTCATTGTGATCAAATGGTATTTATCTCTGGAACATAAAGATGATTCAGTATATGCAAACAAACAAATAAGATACCAAAAATAAGAGGTTGGAATGGATATTGCTCAAAAGAACACATATAAAAAGCTAATAGGTATCTGAAAAAGTATCTGAGATAATCAGGAAACTGCAAAATAATAGTGCGAGATATCTTAGATTAGCTATTATAAAAATGATAAGTGATAGTTAAGGATGTAAAGAAAAGGAAACCCTGTTATACACTGTTAGTAGTAAACTAATAGAATCACTTTGGAAAATAGTATAGAAGTTTCCCAAAAACTAGAAATAGAATTACCATATAACACAGCAATCCCATTACTGGGTATATATCCAAAGGATGGAAATTACCATTTCAAAGATATGTCTTCACTCTTGTCTTCACTGAAGCATTATTCACCATTACAAGGATCTGGAAACAACCTAAGTGTCCATCAACAGATACGGATTTTTAGAAATGTGATACATATACCTGGTGGAATACTATTTGTCCATTAAAAAGGAAATTCTGTCATTTGCAACAACATGAATGAAATAAACCAGAAATAGAAATACACCATGAGATCTTACTTATATATGAAATCTCACTTTTTAAAAACTAAACTGATAGAAGCAAATAGAATACTGATTACAAAGAGCTGGGGAGGAGAGATCAGATAGGGATGGGGTGATATTGGTTAAAGTATAAGAAGTTTAGGAGCCGGGTGTGGTAGCTCACACTGGTAATCCCAGCACTTGGGAGGCTGAGGCAGAAGGATCGTTTTGAGTTCCAGACCAGCCTGGTCTACAAAGTGAGTTCAAGGCCAGCCTGAATTGCATGGTGAGACCCTGTCTCAAAAAAAAAAAAAAGAAGTTTAAGCCAAAAATAAATAAAGTTTAAAAATAAAAAGTAAATAAAACCAACAAAACAGATCAGTAAGGCACTGATCAAGCTGAAACATGATATAACTAAACAGATATGGACTTCAAAAGCAAAAGGAGGAAAAGAAAGTGCTCTAAAGGATATAACTGCATGTATGTTTAAGTGTGTAGGATTGATTGATACCATGTTGCTAAGTTATTGTTGGATCGTTGAACAGAACTGTTTGCAGCCTCACTGTTTGAATGTCCACTTTGTATGCTTTAATTTTGTAACTTGAACAACTATATCTAAGAAGACAATATGTAATTTATCGACTAGTAATTTCTTACTATTTTTTTTAAATTCTGTATTGTTTCTTCCCTTTTTTCTGTTTTGCTTTTTTTCTCTTTAAACAAAATTTTTTTTAAAAAGTTTAAGCTAGGAAAAATAAATTCCAACAATCTGTTATACGACATTGTGATTACTAATAATAAAGTAGCTAATAATAATAAAATTGCTAATATGGTGAATTTTTAAATGTTCTCATCAGAAAGATGCTAAGCATATGGGTAGATGCATATGATAATCAACTTTAAGTTTACATGATTTATACACATATCAAAGCATCATACTGTACCCATAAATATGTTATTTGTTATATGTCAATTATAAATAAACAAAAGTTTTAAAATATTCATAACACTATTGGTAATAGTCAAAAAGTGGAAAAACACAAATGTCCATTGGCTGATGAGCAGATAAACAATTTGTGGTATGTCCACAAATGAAACGTTATTTAGTCATTAAAAACTAATGAAGTACTGTTGTGTGCTACACTGCAGAAGAACCTTAAAAACATGCTGAGTGAAATAAGAGAGATACAAAAAGTTATATATTATGTTATGCCTTTTATAAAATGTCCAGAACAGGCAAAACCATAGAGGAAGCAGATTAGTAGCTGCACAGGATACAGGGGTAGGGAAGAACTGCTAATAAGTGTGGAATTCCTTTTTGGGTTGATAGAAATATTCTGGAATTAGATAGTGGTGATGGTTGCACAATATAATGAGTATACTAAAAACTTCAATAAAAAGATGAACTTTATATGATATATACCTCACTTTTTAAATGCCATATATATATATATTTTTTTAAAGCAAAAGGATTAAAGAATTCATGGAATCCAGAATACGAACATCTTAATATGCAAAAACTGAGACATGCATGATGAACCAGCACAAGTTAAGCAGAGAAAGTTAGTCTGCCAGGGAGGAGATACTCAAGAGAACAGCAGGGAGACTAATATCTAGAGGACTATGAAGTATAAGGACTATCCAAGTCCTTGTATGAGTCTTTCCAAATCCCAGCTCATAGATACCACTGCACTGTGCCTGCATAATAGAGCCTCCATTTTTGTTTGATTGCTTGAGATGATTAGCTATACTTTAAACAAAATAAAAGTATCCCTGTGTAAGACAAATACCAGGTAAAGTACTTATTCCCCTCCACATCCTACCAAAAAGTAACAAGCACTCTCTAGATTTCTCAGATCCTCAAATGAGAATGAAATTTATGCACCAAAGACTTGATCTACCAAAGAAAAAGAAAGGTCACTATCACTTGATCAGCATATTTCTGCTTGAAAATCTTCAAAGCCCAAACACAGCCCGAGCTCAGAGTAACATATTTCTAACCCAAAGGGCAATTGGCATACAGGAGACAGCATCATCAGTGTTTCAAGCAAGTGCACTGTCAGGGCAGCTGTACACCGCTCTAAGAATTCCTTAAGGTTTCCTCTTCTGCCCATCCCAGCATGAGGGAATTCTTATTCCCCACTAAGCACCTAAATGAACAACTGCTGGGAAAGTACTTGGTCAGTCTAGATAAAGAGAATTGAGCTGTTCCACTGTCTGTATTTTGTAAAAGTCACCTACACAAGATCTTAGCTTTTCTCCTAAAATATAAAGCAATGTGATATATGATAGGAGATGGGCTTGGGGAACATTCTCCCTAATAGCATCCATGAAAATTAACTTTCATTGATTTGCTGTTAAAATTCTACATCCATAACTACTTTGTATAATTATTTACTCAGCAATGCTGATTTTGAGTCATAAGCTGGCAGGTGCACGAGTACATTTATAAAAGACAGTACAATCCTGTTAAAGGCACCAACAGACGCCTACACTCAGCATCACTATTCAACCCAAGGCCCCCCAAAACTGGAATCTCTATGTCTTCCAGCTTATGAAAACTACTGCTTGCTAAGTCAGAATGATGTCTGTGAGGTCACTGGACATTGGCCTAAATCTCATTTGAATAACTACATTTCATTCCACCTGAGTCAGTAGAGGGCCCTGATTAATAATCAGCATGTGCTACAAAGCCAGTGAAGTGTTTGCTGCTATAAATAAATAGAGTTAACAATCTAATTAACTATACAAACTGGCAAGATGAACACTCTGACTTGGGACAAAGATAGATGACAATATCTTTAAGATATGTGAGGAATGAGCTATCCCTGACTCTAATCCATTAGCAGTTGGTGTCAAAGGTCTTTGTGTTAACCCTCATTCTTAAAAATCCCTTCCAAAAGCTGTTACCTTTTCTTCCTGGAGCAGGCATATCAGCAATAAATATTCTGTAATGATACTATAGGACTTTGAAGTACCTAAGGATAAAACATTTCTAGAGTAGACCATGTCCCCCTGAGTTCACAGCCTTTGGACATGCCATCCCCAGTGACAAGGTTCCCTAACTCTAGCTGCTCAGCAGGAAAAGTTCTGCCATTGCCTTTTTCACGATAGTGCTTGGTAAAAAAACAAAAAACAAAACAAACAAACAAACAAAAAAAACAATAGTGCTTGGTCTATGGAAATCTCTTTGACACTTTCAGCTGCCCAGCTGAAGAAAAAAGAATAGATACATTAGGCAAAAGAATGTATTCTTAAGTGATTCGCAATCTGAAATTCATTATCTGATTTCATTCTCAGGGTATCTGAATTTGGTCTACTATTGAATAAAAGTAACATTTTGAGAATGGTAGGATTTCTGTCCCTTTTATATTTCACTTGCAATACTATGTAGTCTTCTCTTGTCTTTCTCCTCAACAGAGAATATTTCAGCCCTATATTATAAAGCCAGCTTGCCAAACATGGTGGTGCAGACCTGTAACTCCAGCACTCTGGAGGCTGACATGAGGATCATCAGGAATTTTAGGCAAGCCTGAGCTTTACAGTGAGTTGAAGGATAACCTGAATGTATAGTTAGATACTGTCTTAAAAAATAGAAACAAAAATAAATCTAGCTGAACTGTGACCCCATTGTTTAGCCAATTGGTGGCCTTTACAGAACCTCTTAAAGTTGGGATGTTTGTTGGTCACACATCTAAATGCATGCAATGTCACTGTGACTGTGAGCCAAGAGCTTCAGACCCACCTTTTCATTTGGTCCTATACTACACATTTCTCTCTTTTTTTACTGCCAAGCCACCCTTCTCAGTGAGCCATATATACTGCTTGGGCTTCTGCCTTGATGGCTTTGTCAAATACCACCAATGGTGAAAAAATTTCATTTCTGTGGCTTTAATGAAGGGTCTACCACCACTGAAAACCATTTTCATTCTTCTAATTCATATTTAATTTTGGTGGTATAGGTGCCAAACTGAGCAAACAAAACTATAGGACACTCAGTTAAATTTGACTTCAGATAAGTATACATGAGGCATATTTGTACTAAAATTTATTTGTTTATCTGAAATTCAAACTTGACCGGGTGTCTTGTGTTTTAATCTGGCAATCCTGCTTGGTGATCATATATCATTAGGCTTTCATTCCAGGCTTTGGACTTGGTTTTTATTATGTTGTTTATCCTCACTTGTCCATCTATGAATTTATCTTTTCTAACAGGCTGAACCATCATTTCACTTCTAGATCACTTCTCTCCTTCTGCTGAACTCTTTAAACATATTCAGCACTTTTATATGCTTTCTTGTCACATATATCTCTTCTATTGTCTTAAATTATGATTTGGACCTTTCACATGTTTATTATTTGCTGCTTATACTTGATTTTAAACTTTCAAAGGTCAGAATTCTTCTTTGTACCCCCAACACCTGCAGTATAGTTACCATGGCTGGGAACTGTCAAAAATTATGGAATTTCCCAGTCTGTTTATGTTCACCAAAATAATCTCTTATACTTTTATACAATGCTGCCTGGAAATCCTACTGCATTTCTTGTAGTACATTCGCTGTCTCACTCTATTAGATGTCACACCTCTTCCCCCTCTTCACTCTTAGTTGATGACCTTGCTTCCCACACTGCTGAGAATATAGCAATCAGAGCAAAATCCCATGAGTCTCACCTGTATAACAAATAACATACCAGTATCTGTCTAATATATTCTGCCTTTCCTCCTGTGACAAAGAATCCACTCTGTGCTCCTTAACTAAAGTTTACCTTTCCCTTGCTCCCTGGATCTCATGTCCCTCTCTGACTCAAGGGCATTTTCACAGCAGTTTTCCATTCTGTCCCACACATAATTTTCTCCTTTTGTGCTTTAGTATTTCCTCTCCTAATAAGTAAACAAACAAACGAACTTCACTCTCCCTTGACATCAAATTACCCTGCAGCTACCACACAATTTTTCTGTCCCATTTTCAGATATAAAAAAAAAAAATCCTTCAAAGGGTTTATATTCTGCCTCCTACCATTTTCTTTTGAATCTACACCTCCAGAATTTTGTTCCACCTACACCTAAACTACTTTGGTCAAGGGTACTTATTAATCACCTTCAAATTGCCATACTCAAAAATAAGAACTTAGTCTTTACCTAACTCCAGCAGTCAGCAGAATGTGACCTGAGTTTATTGCTTTAGCAATTGTCCCTGTCTCTCCTGTGTCATAAGTTTTGAAACATCTTCCCTCAGCCTCTACATCATCATTTCTCCCACAGTTCAGGAGGCTCAGAGTCTGAAATCAAGGTGTCAGCAGGGTTCTGCTCTCTCTCTACAAGTTCTAGGGAAGAATTTTGTCATACTTTTTTCTGGCTTCTATGGTTTGCTCACAATCTTCAACATTCCTTGACTTGTAGAGGTATCACTCCAATCTCTGCATCTGTCCTTAGATGGCCTTCTCCCCACGCACCAGTGGATTTGCACTCAAGCTGTCTCTTGTTATAAGGACAATAATTGTTGAATTAGGGCATAGCCTAATCCAGGACAGTATGATCATGACTTGATTACATTTGCAAAAACCCCATTTTCAAATAAAATCACTTCACAGGTTCCAAGATTTAAGACTTAAATATCTTTTTGGGGATATGACACAATTCATGTCTGTGTCTAAAGGGGCTGGAAACATCTTCCCAAGATTAAGTCGATGTTAAGATTAACATTGTTGGAAGGCATGTATGTCCAAAGACAGTCTTCTTGTGCATGGATCATACATATATCCAAGTTTCCCTCACACTTGAAAACAAGTAGAAGTCAATCAACCTAAAGGCAGGAAATTGTCATCCTGGTGGAAAAGGCTGTGGCAAAATGCCCTTGTTTCTCTCAGAGGCAGATTGATTCATAAAGTAATCTGCCTTAATCAGCATTATATAATCCCTCTAAAGGACGTGCAATGAAAGCAGTGATGCAAGCAGGGCCCAGCTCAGGGAGGAATTGTGTCCTACATTGTTATGCAGCGCTATGGCGCAGCTGGCACACCTTTCTGCTTGCTCTGCCTCTAGCACCTTGCCCAGCAACTAACCCGGTTTATTCAGACCTTCCAATGGTAAGAGAGCTTCTATATTTAGACAGTGTTCCCGGCCTGAGGATGAACTGTACCGGCTGCAGAGTCACACCTTAGCATAATTTTGTTCGTACCCTTTGTTGTTTGTCAGGGGAATCAGCAGCCTTTGCTAGCAAGGGTTTTTAGAAAGGAAGGGTAGAATTCCCTTCCTCTGAAGATTTTTTACAGCTGGAGACCCCAGAAGCTCAATGTTTTTACAGCATCCAAATGCAGACTTTGTAGCCTAGATTTGAATCACTGTCCCACCACTCCCTTAGTCGCATCCCTTTGAATCAGTTCCTTAACCATTCTGTGCCTCATTTTCCTAAAGTATAAAATGCAGACAACAGTAGAATTTGCCACAGATGCCTATAGGAGAAAAGTAGGTGTGTGTAAAGCTGTTAAAGCAGTGCCTAGCACATAGTAAGCTTAAGAGAAATTTTGATCACAATCATTGTCATTGTTTTAGATGAGTTCATTAAAGCTCAGAGACATGATGTGAGCTGTCCAAGTTAACCAGCAATTTTGTAGTACACAGGAAGAACTGGAATTGGTCTGCTGGGGAACTATCCTCTTATTTGGTCCAGTTAGCACACTTTGACTAGCTCCTTTGAGATGGATAAGAAAAGGAGGAGCCAAGCCTCACCAGTTCTATGGCTCTGCCTTTAATTCATTTCCCAGACTACCTAATTGTCATTATGAAAGTCTGGAGATGGCCCTGAGGAGATGAGATAATAACAATAATAGCAAGTTAGACTGGAGAGGTATGAGAGTAAAGGCAAGAAAACCACCTGGTGGCCATTGCAGTAGTTCAGCTGGTAAATAATTAGATAAGAAAGGAGAACGAGGAAATTAAGTTTATTAAAAAATCGTAGTAAACTAAGGTGGTTTATTGCCAGCAAAAGTACATGGCAAACCAGTGGAAAAGTCTAAGTGCTTTTCCTTATAAGGGAAGACTCTAGGCCCATGAGCCTGGTTTGGTGAAAGTACATGGTTATTTCAGCCAGTTTGGCCTTAGGTAGAAGGCAGAATACTGAGTACCTAGTAGAATCCTATGATGTTTCAGAAACTATTTCAATCATATGAAGAAGGTGAGAGGAAATCATGGGTGGATTTGCTCCTTCATTGTGCATTAATGCCAGAATGTGGTAACAACTGAGTGTTGACAAGTCCAAGAAATGCCCTGCTCTACATAGCACAGAATATTGTGTGTAGCACAAAAGGCAGGGGTGTCTTGGGGAAAGGTACTGATGAATTTTCCACAGGATAAGAAAGGAAACTAGTATTTTAAAAAGGTCTCTGTACTCTTGGCATGTCAGCTCATCCAATCAAGTTCTTAGGTATCATGTCAGACTTCAAATCATAATGAGATTGAAAATGGAATTTCCTCCACTTTATAGAGAAGAGGAAGTATTAATAGAAACTATGATGTGATTGGATGTGGGAACAAAGGGAAATGGAGCTTTGAGAATAATGTCCTGATGTTTGATGAATAATATGGAGACTGAGGCATTTTCCAAAGTTTCAAATGGGCAAAAAGCACATCCATGTTCATTTCTTATTCCTCCAAAGTGCCTGAAGAGACTAGTAATCACAATAGCAAATATTTGTCTTTCTTATATGCTTATCTCAGCCTTGAAAACTAGGTAAATTTATTTTTATCTTTACAAATAAAGGGAAAAAATTCAGGAAGATCACAGAATTCTGGTTTTGTGTCATTAAATTATGAGCATTTCGAAGCTCTCATGGCAACAGGTCTTGTGAAGAAGGAAAAGCAAATATGACAGTAACTAAGGAAATCACACCCACAGGAGCTCTGTAGTTTGAAGTCCAAAGAGGACTGTAGTTTCAAACTGTCACATCCAATTAATGGGACAAGGAGAACAACATGCTATTCATAGTTTGTGTAGATTTGACACCCTGAAAATGTGACCTTTTGACAAGTTATGGAATCAATCTAAATGTCTGTCAACAAATGGGTTAGTTTTCTCTCACTCTGACACAATACCTAAGGAAAAGATCTTCAAAGGAGGAAATAATTATTTTGGCTCACATTTTTAGAGGTTTCAGTCCATGGTCACTTAGCCCCATCATTTTGAGCCAGTAGAAAGGCAAAACATCAGGATAGGGAGCATGTGGTGGAGTAAAACTACTCACGTCATGGCAGTCAGGAAGTGAGGAGAAGTAGGGGAGGAAGAGTAGATGAGGAGAAGGAGGAAAAGGAGAAAGGCAGAAGAGGAGGAGCAGGAGTAAAAGAGAAGGAAGAAGAGGAAAAGAGAAATAGGAGGAGAGGGGAGGAGGAAAAAAGAGAAGGAGGAAGAACATGTTATGCTTAGTGAAATAGCCAAGCACAGGAAAACAAATATTCTCATCTATATGTGTAATTCGAAGAAGTCAAACCTATAGAAATACAGGATAGAATGGAGATTATCAAAGACTGGGTAGACAAGGTGAGGAGATGATCAAAAGATAGTAAGTTTCAGTTATACAGGAGAGATAAGTTTTCCAGATCTATTTTGCAGTATTGTGACCATAATTATTAATAGGGAATTATATATTTTAAAATTATTAAATATTTTAAATATTCCTGGTACAAAAATGTTAAATATATGAAGTGATGCACTGGTAACCATTCCACAATACTTAACTTTGAAAAACCCTGAAACACAATCACTCATCCATTCACTGAAGGTATTTTTAGTACATACTATTGTCAGGTTGGTAATGTTTTCAAAGCTAGGGCTACAGCCAAGAACAACCAGACAAGGTCACAGCGTTTTGGTGCTTGAGGAGGAGATAAAACATAAACAAACAAATAAGTAGTTTTAGATCATGTAAGTGCTACAGAAAGGTAAATTTAAAGTAACTGGTGTAAGAATTGTGAAAGGGTATCCAGTACCATAAAGAGGGTGGGCCAGAGAGCATAGCCTTATCTACATAGCACCTGAGAATCTTGTGTGGGAGAAGTCAACCTTGCTAAAATCTAGGCAAAATACTTTCCAGGCAGAGAAGAGCAAATTCAAGGGCCTGAGGCTGAGCAGAGTCTGGCCTTGAAAGGACAGCAGTAGATAAAGCTGGAGGAAGACACGAGGGTCAGCATATGTAATCCTGGCATGCTCACTTTATTCTAAATCCTGGCATGTGGAGTTTATTCTAAATTCAAAGGAAAATCAGTGCAGGGTTTTAGGCAGAAGAGTGATGATTTTGATTTACATTTTTAAAAGCTTCCTTTAGTTATGGCATGGAGAATGAATTGTAGGCCATCAGGAATAAAAGTCAAGAGAACAGTTAGGAGAGCATTCTGTAGCCTCTAATAGAGACAGGATAATGTCTTGGATTAGGGTCAAAATGAAGTCTACGGATATGGCCTATCTCAAATTTTAAGCAGAGAACTAATGGACTACATGTGGAAAATGGCAGAATAAAAGAGATTCGGGAATAATTTATAGAGCTAAAATCCTTGTCTGTCTTAGTGAGAGAAAACAATTTTAAGTTTAGGTATGGATGACATAAATTAAACCAAAGGAATATACAGAATTAGGAAAACTTCAGACTGGTAGTAACATTAAGTTCTGGTCCCACCTCTAACTGCTGAAAATGTTTTGGTAAATTATCCTGTATCTCTGAGTATGCATTTCCTTCTCTATAAAATGGTGATAATTGCACCTGTCCTGTGAAGATTGTTGCAAGATAATTCATGTAAAACTTTTCACATAATAGTAATATATAGTAACTAATCAATAAATGCTAGAATACTATTATTATTTTCATTAAGAATTATTTATAAGGAAACAATCTATTCTTTACCATTTTCGCTTCTAGGTCATTTGATCTTAACACATGACTAATTATACCATCTTCTTATATCTGAAAATAGTATCATTGTGAGTTGAATCCACAAAACAAAAACAAATAATCACCTGCTTTCTGAGTATTCATCTAGTGCCCATGCTTATAATCCTCCTAAGTCTGCCCCAGACAGCCTTGCCAGAGACATCTGGCAAGTAGGACATTGGCACAGACCACCTGACCAACCCATGCTCAAGCCAACAAGAATTTCCTTCACTGTATTTAACACATTTAGAAGCACAACTCAAGTGTTAATACAGCATAATAAAGTGTGGTTATTTATGAATACAATCATACATATATATAGACCCAGTACACACTGTGTAATGGAAACAAGCCACTATGAAACAGCAACTACTCTTACCATACATGTAACACTAAATAATTCCACTTTCTCTCCCCAACTTCACTACCACCACTACCACTTTTTTTTTCAAATTCTAATCACAGTCGATTAAATTAATTTCATGACCTATTAATGGGTCATGACTCACATTTTGAAAAGCTGTGCTGGAGTGTTACAACTGATTGTTTTATAACTCTGAGTTTATACTTGTTTCTCTAAACTTCCTTTCTCAGAAAGTTTTGTGTCTCTAGCCTCACCCTGCATGGTTTGTTATGATTTCCATGTATTTGAACTCTGTACATCTGTATAAGACACTCGCTGCTTGTAATTTTTCAAAGGATGCTTTTAACACAAGTTTTAGCCCATCTGTTAAGACCTATTTATTGCTTTATACAAGAAAAAAATTAAAACCAAATTAAGAACTCCACACTCATGCTAACCAGGATTTTTCCCCCTCTTGTAAAAGCCTTCCATCTGTCTGCCCTTTTTTAGGCACATCTCAAATAGGAGAATACATCTTATCAAATCAAATGTGGGTGCTGTCAAACAGCTGCCAAACTATCATTGCTTTATTTTTTAAGGAGAATTAAAATCACATCTAATATAATGAGTTGTTGTGTTGCTTTGCTTTCCATCCACTACAGAAATGTGAACCTCAGTTTACTACTCTGTACACATTTTACATAGTAACTTTCCAAGGATAAACCCAAAGTATTCTACAATAAACCTGATAACACCTATCTGCAGGAGTAAAGATTAATGGTGGGGGAAAAAATAATGTAGGAAGGGAGGACACACTAAAAGCTCTAGCTTTTAATACTATTAGACCAGAAACCCCAGAATGAGGGCAATTGCTCCATCTGGCTTGCTTCTCTCTCTCTTGTAGAGCCGAGCCCTAAGGGGGTTGTGCAATACCATCTAATTCAATTCCTCTGGCAAGTCATTTCATCTTTGACTGGCATTCTCTCTCTCTCTCTCTCTCTCTCTCTCTCTCTCTCTCTCTCTCTCTCTCCCTACCTAACTTTGAGATTACAATAATAGCTGTATATCTACTCTTCCAAAGATCTGAGAATAATCAGAGGTTTAAAAGTTATATATAAGAAGATAAAAGGACCAAATAGTTACTCAACAATTATGACATGACAGAGCCTAAAATCTCATTGAGGGAGTTCACCTTCTCCAAACCAATCTCATGGTCTCAGGTGTATGCCACAGCCATAAAGCTTACAGGGAGGGCAGGTGCTACGGAGTGGCTAAGACCAAAGACTCAAGTCAATTATTTTAAATGGAGTATTCAGGAAGAGCTGCTTTTCTGAATCAGCATAATGTCACAGTGGTTGGGTCTTTTTAATCATGTAAATATCTTATTATCTAATCATAGGGACTTATTAAAGCAGAAGATTATTTTTTAATTTCTCATCACATCATTTTCATCTCTTCTTGTCACTTTCTCATTCTGCAGCATCCTCTTGGAGACACCTAATTTTTATTTACTCAAAATATGCTTCTATGGACTCTGTCACATCTTCTCCACTAATTCCTTACTCGAGTTGCATCATTTTCTATGGTTCCAATCAGTATGCCTCTCGAGTTCTACTTGTGTACTCTATGTGTTATCTGAAATAGAAATAGTTAAAAAGGAAGTTAAGGGATCTTTAAACTTGAAGATGCTGATAGACTGTCGTAACATTTTTGATTGGGTTTTAGAAACTTCTCTTTATTGCAGCACATAGGACAAACTATTTATTTACCCATTTCCCTAAACAAGAATCTTGTCTGTAGTTTTAAGTTCAGCTCAGTGAATCTCTTAACAGCATCAGACAGGGTTATTTTTAATTCAAGATTTGTAAAATTCATCTCATACCTAGAAAAAAAGTCTAGCACAAACTTCCACCTCTAGTACATATGTATTTTTTGAAAAAATGAAAATACTTAGGTGTACTGTCCTAATGGTTTGTTTTAATTTTTAAAAATTATTTATGCTCCTTGACTTATATTCAGTAATTGTTTCTTGGATTCTCCATCAAGTAATTCTCCATCAAGTAACTAGTTACCAATAAACAAAATGGGCCAAGGAAACTATAATTGAAAGAAATCTAACTAGGGCCAGGGATTTAGCTCGGTGGCATAAGCTTCTGCCTGGCAAATGTGAGGTCATGAATTAAATCACCAGTACAAAAAAAAAAAAACTAGCTAATTTAAGAAATTTTATTTGCCAAGTGTTATTTTATAATGTGAATAACAGGTTCTTAATTTATCTAGGTTTATATTTAAATTTCTGCAGAACATTTTTCTTAAATTAGAACTTCAAGGCTATCCCATAAGGAAAAAGCAAGTCCATATTAAAATCTTAGTAATCCTCTTCTGGAAATCTAAGACAAGTTATTTAGTGTGTCAGAATACTGGTTTTCTTACCTGTTAATGGAAGTGAAAATATGTCTTAAGTGTCATGAAGATTAAAAATGATAATGCTTCTAGTGGAGGCTTCATAAAAACTTGCTATTATAATCAGAGTTTTTAACAGAAAATAAGAGGCTCATGAAACCAAATCATAAGTAAGGCTGGAAAATTATTTTTAAGTGGACTATTCAGGAAGAACTACTTTCATGAATATCTCTGTGGTGCTGTCATTCACACTAAACACCCAATTGCTGTGTTTCCACCAATATTTGTAGCCCTTTGGGAGACATATTGAACATTTGTATTTCTGTCTCATTGTAGAACTTTTCCATGATGCTGATGTCCTGCTGTGTCTATTATCAAGCAGCATTGTTTTATTTACCCAAGTATTATTTCATTGTAAGTCTGTTTTTTTTTATTGAATGCTAGATACAACATTTGTTAAGGGTTGGCATCTTAAGTGTTTGTTTAATTTGCTATTTTCCACAAGAAGTTTAACATGTTAGACAAGGTGATCTTTGAATTCCCTTCTACTTTTTAATATTGTATGATTTCAACCCAAAGGATATTAGTATAATTCACTCAAAACTATAAAGACAGTGTTATCTATGATCATAAAACACAAACTGCTCTTAAAACTGATAGGTTTTCATAACTCATTTGTCTATAAACCTGAACTAAATCACTGGAAAGTTATTTATAGCACTTACACATTTCAGATGCATTTGATTACAGTTTATACTTGCCACAGATAATGTTGGCATTATTATATAATATACACAGATTGTGTATTTCCCCTACAGTGGCCTATAAATATTGTAATCCTGTATTGCATCTGGAAATCCTGAGATTTTTCTGTCCTCCATTCTTTTCCTACCAAAAGCTCAGCACAGCACAGTACATTGCCTAAGGCAACTGCCCCCATATGACTGATTACATTCTTGTAAAGCATGTTCCGGTCCTACAATTCTTCATATAGCTTAGGTCCTAGCTGTTTGACTTTCAAAAGACAAAGATGGAAAAGAGAAAAAAATTATATAAGTAAGTTTTCCTACTTACCAGATTTTTTGGGGGGAAATGTTTGACTTAAAAAATCTTTTGAGGTTATTGGTGAAAAACAAGATTTAGGTGTTATATGTGGATTCTATATACACACACCTTTAAGACAGGAAAACCATCATCACCAAATGTTTTGCTAATGTAAAACTCTCTCACATTATTTTTCTCACAGTACATACTTAGAACTTACAAAAAAATTGAACCCATTTTTACATTAAGCAATTTTCTACTTACCATGGTAAATATCAACAATAACAAAACTGGCCCTATGTAAAAGTATATACGCTATTGCTGAGGATTTAGCTCAGTGGTATACCTAAAAAAAAAAAGTATATATGGATTTTTTTTGTTTGTTTTTTTGTACCAGGGATCAAACTCACAACCACACGCTTGTAAGGCAGGCGCTTATGCCACTGAGCCAAATCCCCAGCCCCTGTGTATATGGTATTTATAGACCCAAAAGTAGGGTAAATTATTCTACCTATTTTCCCTAAGATTAAGAAGTTTCTCGGAATGTGGGAATTTCTGTGCTAAATACAGGAATTCCTAGGCAAATCAGGAGGTGACCACCTTACTCTGAAGCTATTTTAGCTGTGGTTCCCTTTTACTCTTTCAGCTTAGAAAAGCTATCATCTAATATTTGTGCATGTAGAAAAGGTATAAGCTGCAAAAAGAAGACAATAGAAAAACTATTGTTAGGTGCTATATATCCCAACTTCATGTTTAAATGTGTGACATGAAGTAGGAAGCATGAAACAAGACTTTAAAAATAATTTATTAGCAAGGTATTTTTCCTTCCATTAAACTTATCTCTATATTTTAATTCTTATTTATGCTTTCAAATATTGATTTGTTACCATATTATCCAGCAATTCCATTCTCTGGAACAAAAAGAACAAAAAGCAAGAATTTGAACAGATACTTAATCATCAGTGATTCATTGCAGTACTCTCCACAATTCTCAAAAGGTGAAAACAACTCAAGCGTCCATCAGCAGATGAATGAATAAATGAAATGTGATACATACATACAATGGAATATTATGGGAATAAAAGGAAGGGAAAGTCTGACACATACTACAAAATGATGAATCTTAAAAACATTATGCTAAATGAAATAAGACAGATACAAATGGAAAAATGTATGATTTCATTGATATGAAATGTCTAGAACAAGCAAATTCATAGATACAAGTAAACTGGAATGTACCAGGGGCTGGTAGGAGAACACTTAAAATGGTAAATTTCGTTTTATATTTTACTACAATAAAAAACATACTAACAATCATGTGTAAAGTTTTTTTTAAAGTCATAAGGAAAAATGTTGACAAAGTATTTGCAGCTTATATTGCTAAAGCAGTAACAGCCCGTTAAAAAAGCTATATGTACTAAATCCAGAATTCATGCCTGATAAAATAGGAAGTAGATTTCTCTCTTGTTCCTTCAGCATATTTCCCTTTTCTCTACTCATATCTCTTGTGAAAGTTTAATCATTTTCAAAATACAGTTGGAGATCTTCTATATTCTCTGTTATGGACATAGGTTTACAGACTAGCTGTTTAAGTATCACAGGGACAATTCTTCAACCCAAACCCAAATATAATAAGTAATACAATGTGTACTTATAATTCTAATTAGAAATATGTCATTTTTGATCTGAAGGTACAGAAAATTTACCTCAGAGTTGAAATATACCAGACACTCTTTTAGGCATCATCCTAAAAGAGGCTCCAAAATTCTAAATATGTTTTCCAACTATCCATTAATACAGTAAATATTTCCTACACTGCATCTGAGCGGTTCTTTTTACATATCTATTTCCACTTGCTCCAGTGCATTTGTTGAAAGATTGCATTTTCCTATTGAACTGCCTTGGTATCCTGTCAAGAATCAAATAAGCATACGGTAAAATTTAATTCTATGCCCTCCATTCTGTTCTTCAATCTATATGGTGTGTCTATTTTATACCTAAATCACATCATCTTGATGGTTTTAATTTTTAGTAAAAATTAATTTTACTCTTTCAGCTTAGAAAAGTTATCATACTTTTCTCTGTACTAGATCTTTTAAGTTTCTATATAAATTTCAGAATGAGCTTGACAATTTCTATCTCAATTCTGCTGGTATTTTGATTCATTCAATTCATGAGCATTGTATATCTATTTGTTTAGGTCTAATTTCTTACAACAAAGTTTTGAAGTTGGTAGTGTGGGATCTAGTATGTATTTTGCTAAGTGCATTTCTTAGTGTATTAAATTTAGATCTAGAATGTCACCCAAAAGTCTCATGTTCACACGTGAGGCTTCAGGAAGATGATTTGATCACACGCACCCTACAGTCATGGACTGATCTATTGATAGGTAAACATGGTGTCATGAGGTGGGTCTGGTTGGAAGACATATGTCACTGAGGGTTATGGCTTATCTTCCTCTCCGGCTCTTCTCTCTTGATTCCTGGCTATTAGGAATTCAGCAGCTTTTTTCTGCTATGTCTGTCCACTATTTCTGTTTCTGCCTTAGAGCTAGCAGACCACGCATGGACTGAGCAATAAAACCTTGAGCCAAAATAAACCTCTTCTTATTTAAGTTGCAAAGGTTCAGTATTATAGCCCAGCTACAGAAAAATGAGTAATACAAAATATTACATAGTTTTTGATGCTATCATGTTACTTTATTAAATTTAAATTCCTAATTATTTATTGAAAGTGCAATCAATTCTTTTTTTCTTTTTTTAAATTTTATTTAAAGAGGGTAAAACTAAACATAACAGAATGTAACAGATCATAAGAAAACAATGTAAGAGACACAGATTTCAAAGCAAGACATCCGGAGATCTTCACCATCTATCATATTGTCTCTTGTTTTCTTCCAAATAGTTGTCCATATATTCATGCTTCAAAAAGTTTCTACGAATGCTAAATTAGCAAGTACTGAACCTTATTCCTTGGGAAAATACAAAGTTAAGTTTCTGCAACCTTGTGTTCTTGTTTTCATCAACTGATCAATATATAACTTTGTTTTATGTATATTTCTGTTTAAAGACTCTTTATTTCACATATGTTGTTGGTTCATTAACATTGAACTCACAACCAAGAGTACCATGATTTCTGCCTAAAGAAAACATTTTCTTTGTAAACTACATCTTGTACTTAAGAACACTTGACATCTTTCAGCACTATGATTGGGAACCTTAAAAACAACCAAATCACTAATAAAAAGAACAATAATGCAAAAACAGTGACACTGAACAGACCACAAAAACATGACTTGCTTAAATATAAGGACTGAAACGAGAAGACAAGGCATTATCTTTTCAACCTCTTCAGGGAGTGGGGAACTTTAGAAGATGTAAATAATTCCTGCTAATCACAAGCCCAAAAATGACTGTGACATTGCCACCAGGATAGATTTGGAATTTACAAATTCACTTTAGCAAGTACATGAAATTATAAACATAGAATCTGTGAATAGTGCAGATTTATTATATATAGAGATACAATTGATTTTTCAAGTTATAGACAGTTGATATTGATCCTGTATCCTGTGACCTTGCTAAACTGACTTAAAAGTTTTACCAGCTTTTAAAAAATTTCTCTAGATTTTCCACTTTAATTTTTAAGCAGTCTGCAAAGTTCTCTATACACTTACCAGCTTTCTATAGGCTTCTACTATCAATTATTGTAAAGAATTATTGAACTCTCCACTTATAATTATGAATTTTTATTTCTCCTTTCAATTCTATCATGTATTTTAAGTCTCTGTTGTTTTACAAATACATACCTGGAATTGCATCTTATTTATGAATCATTAATTTATCATTACCACTGGTAATATTCCTTGTTTTAAAATTTACTTTATCAGATATTAATATTCATTCTACCTTTTAAAAATACCATGAGTTCAATCCCCAGTAACTAATAATAATAATAATAATAATAATGCTTGTTACATCTTATCTATGCATTTATTTATTTTTAAGCTCTTTTGTTTTGTTTTGCTTTTTGAGTCAGGGTCTCATTTTGTAGTGCAGGCTGGCCCTGAACTCAGGATGAACATCCTGCGTCAGTTCTCCAAGTGCTGGGATTACAGGTGTGCAACACCACACCTAGCTATTTATGCTTTTGTTTTTAATTTATCTGTCTTTACAGTTAAAGTGGGTTGCTTTGTAAATAGCATATAGTCGGGACTCTCTTTTTAACCCAATCTGATAGTCTCTTTCTTTTAATTGAATTTTTAAATCATTCATGTTTAATATGAATATTGATATCATTCACTTTATATATCTAACAATTTGAAATTTGTTTCCCATGTGTCCCATTTCTTCTTTATCACTTTTGTATATTTTCTTGCTTTCTTCCATAATGACTGAATATTTTACAATTTTATTTTATGTTCATCATGGTTTTATTAGCTATGTCTCTTTTGTTTATCTATTTTTCTAGGATATGTCAAGGGACAATGAGACAACCACTCAATATCTCAAATAAAAAGATAATAGGAAGAGACATGCTAATCAGATACAGTCTCTCTGAGCAAGCATATAACTGGTTTTTATATTTGGAGAAGAGTGGGGCTCAGGCACTGATTTACTTGCATAAGGATAAGTAAATTGTTACCACCTATAGAATGTGGTTACTCAGGTGAAACTATCATTGATTAGTTGGCACTCACTAGCTTTTGTTTATGGAAGTTGATCCATTCTGGATTGACTGGCTTCAACAATGGGGGGCTAACATTGATTGGTTGGCTTGCAAAACCATGTTCAAAGTAAGTTGTTAATTGATTAATAGGTATAAAATTAATTCTGGTGACTACATTTCAGGATATTTAAAAACTTCTAAGCTAATATTTTTATAAAATTGCTCAAGTTTAAAAACATATCTCTGTGATTTATCACCTTTACTTTCAAATATTATGCCACTTAGTATATCATGAGGATCTTAACACTCAACTCATTTCTGAAGGCTGATTGTAACTCAGGTTGTCAATAGAGGGCTCAGGCTCCTCTACACAGCCCTCAAAGTCTCTCTCCTGTATACAGCAGATAGCAGTGTCCTTAGAAAGACATTGGCTTGGGATTTCTCAATTAACCCCATATAGAAAAGCATGTTGTAATGTCCCTTCCAGAACTCCTTAAGGCTTAAATCTGTATCTGAGACCATCTGGAAGAACAAGCAGCTGGCATTTGGTCATAACTCAAGATATTAGTCATATGCTAAGACCAATCTGCCAGTCATAACCCAAGTTGTTTGTATGTCAAGCTGGCTGTAACTTGAGAGTCCACTGTAATTGTATTTCACCCACCCATTGTTCTACTGTCCAATCGAATTTTTCTTTTTCTTTTTTTTTAGACAAGGTCTCACTATATAGTGTAGGCTGGCCTTGAACTCACTTATGTAGCCCAGGCTAGCCTCGAACTCCTGCAATTCTGCCTCAGCCTCATGAGTGCTGGCATTACAGGTATGTGCCACCATGCCCAGCTCTGAATTCTATTTCTGCTCAAGTTATTAATCACCAAATACATTATTCTTATTTTAAAATAACTTTTAAGAGAAAGAAGTTGCAAAACATGATAATTAGAGGGTAACAATGGTTAGTACATTGTGTGTTGTTATTATTAGTTACTCAAAGTACAAGATATCTGAATTTAATTATTCAAAAAATATTAGCACAAATTTTTCTTTTCAATGAACTGATATATTAGTTATAACTAATAAGTTATAACTAATAAGTAGCATAACTATCTTAATATATGTTAATATATAATAATAATATATTCAGTTTCTTACACTAGGGAGAAAATATGATGTTTACACATGCTACTCTGATTTATTTCATTTATGAGTGTGGTCTCTAGTTGCATGTATTTACCTATAAAAGTCTCAGGTTTATCCCTCTTTATGGCTGAGTAGTACTCCATTGTATAAAAATACCATATCTTTTTTATCCATTCCTCAGTTGATGGGCATTTACGTTGTTTCCAAATTCTAGCTATTACAAATTGTGCTGCTTTAAACCTAGATGTACATATATTGCTGTAGCAAGATGTTTTTAATTCTTCTGAGAAGATACCCAGAAGTGAGATAGCTGGATTGAATGAGACCTCCAACCCAATTTTTTTGAGAAATCTCCACAGTTTCCACAGTGGTCTCACCAGTCTGCACTCCCATCAACAGTGGAAAAGAGATCCTTTTTCCCCACAGCTCCTCCGGAATTTGTTACTGGTCAGTTTCTTGATGATAACCATTTGTTCTAGGGTGAGATGCAATCTCAGTGTTGTTTTAATTTGTATTTCTTGAATGACCAGTGGTGTTGAACATTTTTTCATATGTTTATTTGCTATTTGTATTTCTTCATCTGAGAAGTTTATATTCATCTAAGATGCCCATCTTTTGGATTGGGTCTTTATATTTGTGAGGTTTCTGACTGATGTGCTTTGAAATTTTGTGGTAGTTTTTCCTCCTCCTCCTTCCCATCTCTTCTTTTCCTCCTTTCTCTTCTCCTTTCCCTTCTTCCTCTTCTTCCTCTTCCTCTTCTTTCTTTCTTTCTTTCTTTCTTTCTTTCTTTCTTTCTTTCTTTTTATGCTTAAATAAAATGGATTTTAAAAAATAATTTGGGATGTTTGGTTTTTTTAGTTCTTTATTTGTTCTTGAGAGTAATCCTTTAAGGAACAGCTGGAGAACATTTTTCCCATGTTTTGGGCTGTCTCTTCACTTAGTCGGTGGTTTCTCTTGCTGTGCGAAAACCTTTTAATAAGATGATTCTAGGAAGTATTTCCTAAGCAGTTTGATTTTTGTTCATGAACTCTCTGTCTACCCCATGTCTTCAAGATTTCTACCTACCTTGTCTTCCAGCAGATTTAGTGTTTCTATTTTAATATTTATATCTTGATCCATTTTGACTTTAGCTTAGTGCATGGTGATAGACATGGGTCTAGTTTCAGTCTTTGGCATGTGGAAAGCCAATTTTCCCAGCATCATTTATTAAAGAGGCTATCTTTCTTCCAGTGAACATGTTTAGCCCTTTTGTCAAATATAAGTTGGCTGAATGTGTTTGTAGCTGTGTCTGCATCTTTTAATCTATTCCATTGATCCTCAGGTTTGGTTTTTTTGCCAGTACCACGCTGATTTTATTACTGTAGTTTTGTAATATAATTTCAAGTCAGGGATTGAGATGACTCCTGCCTTGCTTTTGTTGTCCAGAATTACCTTTGCTATTCTAGGTTTCTTCTGTTTCCAAATGAATTTTAGGAATGTTTTCTCTAGAGTTATAAGGTATGTTACTGTTATTTTGATTGGGATTGCATTAAATCTGTACAAGTTTTGGGAATATGGCCATTTTCACAATATTGGCCATTTTCTGATATCCTCTTCAATCTCCTTTTCAGTGTACTGTAGTTTTCAATGTAGAAGTCTTTTACATCCTTTGTTAGACTGAGCCCTAGATGTTTCATTTTTTTGAATGCTAGTGTGAAAGGTGTTGCTTTCCTGATTTCTCTCTCAGTGAGTTTGTTATCTGTGTACAGGAAGGCTATCGATTTTTGAGTGTTGACTTTGTACCCAGCTGTGATACTGAATTTCTTATTAAATTTAACAGTTTTTAGTGGAGTTTTTGGGATCTTCTATACAGGATATCACATCATCTGCCAATAACAATAATTTAGCTTTTTTTCCTATCTTCATTCCTTTTATTTGTTTCTCTTGTCTAATTACTCTGGCTAAAGTTATCAGGACTATGTTGAAAAGGAGTGGAGACAGTGGGCAACTTTGTCTTGTTGCTGATTTTAGAAAGAAAGTTTTTCATTTCTGTTCATTCAGTGTGATGCTTATTGGTTTGTCATAAATGGCTTTTATCAGATTGAGATAAAGACCATTTATTCCAATTTTTGGTAGAGTTTCTTTTTTAACACGAATGGGTACTGGGACTTTTTCAACAGCTTTTTATGCATCTATTCAGATGATCATATGATTTTTGTCCTTGGCTTTCTTAATATGGTGTATTGCATTTATTAATTTATATATGTTGAACCATCTGTGCATCCCTGGGATGAATCCCACTTGGTCATGGTATATAATCTTCTTGATGATTTATTGCATCCTGTTTTCCACTATCTTATTGAGGATTGTTGCATCTATCCTTATAAGGGAAAGTGGCTGTAATTCTCTTTCTTCATTGGGTCCTTCACCAGTTTTGCTATCAGGGTAATGCTTGCTTCCAGGAATGAATTTTGGAGTAATGCTTCCCTTTCAATTTCATTAAAGAGTATGAGAAGTAATGGTGTTGAATCTTCTCTAAATTGCTTATAGAATTCAGCAGTAAATCCATCAGGCCCAGGGCTTTTTTGTTGTTGTTAGTAGATTTTTACTTACATTTTCAACGTTATTGATTGATAATGGTTAATTTAGGATTTTTATACCTTCTTGATACAACTTTGGTAATGCATATATATCTAGGAATCCATCTATTTATTCTGCATTTTCCATCTTATTAGAATACAAATTTTCAAAGTAGGTATAGATGATCTGGATTCTGCAGGGTCCTTTGTGATTTTACCCTTCTCTTTCCTAATTGCATGCATTAAGGTCTTTTCTTTCCTTTTTTTGATAAGGTTGAATAAGGGCTTGTCAATTTTATTTAATCTTTCCAAGAACCAACTCTTAAATTCATTGATTCTTTGTATGGCTTTTTAAGTGTCCAATGCATTAATTTCTGCTCTTATCTTTATAATTTTCTCCCTTGTAAAAGTTTTTGGCTCAGCCTAATTATTTTTTTTAGAAGTTTGAGGTTCACCATTAAGTTTTTTATGTGGGCTTACTCTGTTTTCCTGATATGGGTATTTACTGCTGTAAATTTCCCTCTAAGGATTGCTTTCACTATGTCCCATAAGTTCCAGCATATTGTACTGTCATTATCTTTTAACTGCAAAAACTAATTTCTTCTTTAATTTCATCTATGCCCCATTGGTTGTTCAGTAGTGTGCTATTTAATTTCCATGTGTTTATGAAGTTCTTGTAGTTTCTTTTGCCATGAATTTCCAATTTCATTACACTATGGTATGATAATATGCATGGGATAATTTCAATTCCTTTACATTTACTTGATGATGTTCTATGAATAAGTATGTGGTTTATTTTGGAGATGGTCTCATATGCAGCTGAGAATAATGTGTATTCTGATGTTGTGGGGTGGAACACTCTGTAGGCATCTACTAAGAGCATTTGTTCAACAGTTTGATTCAGGCCTAATAATTCATTTTTGATTTTTTTGTCTAGTTGATCTTTTTGTAACAACAGAGTATTGAGTTTCCCCAATATGATTCTATTAGGGTTTATTTTATTTTTCATGCCCATTAGTATTTGTTTTATATAGTTGGGTGCATGAGTATTTATTGCATATATATTTATGATGTTATAGTTTTCTGTTGGATTGTTCTCTTTACAAGGATGTAGTGACTTTTTTATCTCTCTTAATCAGTCCTGGCTAGAAATTCATTTTGTCTGCAAATAGAATAGATATCCCTCTTTTTTCTGGGTTCCTATCACATATTGTTTTCCATCCTTTGACTTTTAGTCTAAAATTATTTTTAATTCAATGTGTTTCTTATATGCAGCATTTGTTGAATCTTGTTTCTTCATCCAGTCTGCCAGTCTGTGTCTTTTGATCGGTGAATTGAGACAATTAACATTAATGTTTATAACTGATATGTATTGACTGATCTTTGTTATATTATTTTCCTGTTGTTGGCTCCACCTCTTTTTTTCATCCCTCTGTTTAATTGTTTGCCTTGCCTAGTGATTTCCTTCTGTTGAGGTTCATGGAATTGTAGTCCTTATTTTCTCTTTCTAGAGTGTCCTTCAAAACATTTTTTTTATTTAAAGAGAAAAAACAGAAAAAGGATAGAAATATTACAGAATTTCAGGAAAAGAAGATTAACAGTAAGAAATCACTGGTTGATAAATTATATATTGTTCTTTTAGAAATAGTTTTTCAAGTTACAAAATTAAAACACACAAAGTGGACACTCAAGCAGTGGGAGTGCAAACAGATCTGTACAACAATCTAACAAGAACCTAGAAATATGGTTATCAATCCTACACACCTAAACATACATGCAGCTATATCTTTTATAGCACTTCCTGTTTCCTTTTTTTTACAATAGTAATTATACATTTTAAAAAATTTTTTTAAAGAGAAGAAAAAAAGCAAAACAGAAAAAATGGTAGCAACAATACAGAATTCAAAAAGAAAGAAAGGAAAAAGGAAAATGAGAAAAAACCCCACCAAGAAATCACTAGTTTATAAAGTACATATTGTCATCTTGGATGTAGTTGTTCAAGTTACAAAGTTAAAGGGTACATTGTAGACATTCAAACAGTCAGACTACAAACAGTTCTGCTCAAAGATCCAATAAAGATTTAGTAATATGGTCATCTATTTTACACACTTGAACATACATGCAGTTATATCCCTTAGAGCACTTTCTTTTCCTCTCTTTTTTACAATAGCAATTACACATTTTGGTTTTATTACTCTTGTAGTTCTTATTTACTTTTCACAATAGAGACACAATATGATATTTATAAATATGATTCTTATTTATTTCACTAATGAGGATAGTCTCAAGTTGTCTCCATTTACCTATGAAGGCCTCAAGATCATCCATTTTTATAGCTGAGTAATATTCTATTGTATAAAAATACCACATCTTTTTCATCCACTCTGCAGTAGCTTGGAATCTTGGTTGTTTCCAGGATTTAGCTATCACAAATTGTCCCGCTATGAACAGGGGTGCACATATATCACTGTGATATGAACTTTTCAGTTCTTCTGGGAAAATACCCAGGAGGGGAAGAGCTGGATTGAATGGGGCTTCCAAACCTGGTCTTCTGAGAATTCTCTATATGGATTTCCATAATGTTTGCACCAGTATACATTCCCACTAACAGTGGGGCAGTGTTCCTTTTTCCCTGCAGCCTTGCCAACATTTGCTATCAGCTGATTTCTTGATGGCAGCTATTCTTTCTGGAGTGAGGTGGAATCTCAATGTTGTTTTAATTTGCATTTCTCAAATGACCAGTGATGGTGAACGTTTCTTCATGTATTTATTTGCCATTTGTATATCTTTCTCTGTGAACTGTGTGTTCATCTCAGATGCCCATTTTTGGAGAGGGTCTTTGAATTTGGGGGACTTGATGTTTTTCAATTCTTTATATGTTCTGGACATAAGTCCTTTCTTTGTCTGAGGGGTTGCTGGCTAAAATTCTTTCCCACTCTGTGGGTTTTCTTTTCACATTGTTGGGGATTTCCTTTGAAGTGCAGAAACTTTTCAATAATACGAGGTCCCAGTTGTTGATTCTTTGAAATGTTTCCCGTGCAGTTTGCATTTTGTCCTTGAATTCTCTGCCTACCTCTATGTCTGCAAGACTTCTACCTACCTTGTCTTCCAGTAGATTTAGGGTTTCTGTTTTAATATTGAGGTCTTTGATCCATTTAGACTTTAGTTTTGTGCATGGTGATAGGCTTGGATCTAGTTTCAGTCTTTGGAATGTGGAGAGCCAATTTTTCCAATACCATTTATTAAAGAGGCTGTCCTTCTTCCAGTGGACATATTTAGCCCCTTTGTCAAGTATCAGGTGGCTGAGTGTCTTTGTAGATGTGCTTGCATCTTCTAATCTGTTCCATTGATCCTCAGGTCTATTTCTTTGCCAGTACCATGCTGATTTTAGCACTGTGGCTTTATAGTACTGTTTCAAGTCAGGAATTGAGATGCCCCCTGCCTTGCTTTTGTTTCCCAGAATTGCCTTTGCTATTCTAGGTTTCTTCTGTTTCCAAATGAATTTTAGGAGTGTTTTCTCTAGATCTGTGAGGGATGTCAATGGTATTTTGACTGGGATTGCGTTAAATCTGTATAACATTGCCACAATGTTGGTTCTTCCTAACCAAGAGCAAGGAATATCCTTCCATTTTCTAATATCCTCTTCAGTTTCCTTTTTCAGCATAGTATAATTTTCAGCATACAGGTCTTTTACATTTTTAGTTAGGTTGATTCCTAAGTATTTCATTTTTTTACATGTTATTGTAAAGGGTGATATTTCCATAATTTCTTTCTTGGTGAGTTTTTGTTTGTGTACAGGAATGCTATTGATTTTTGAGCCCTGACTTTGTATGCAGCTACACTGCTGAACTTGTTTATTACCTCTAGTAGTCTTTTAATGGAGATTTTTGGGTCTTCTATATAGAGTATCATGTCATCTGCAAATAGTGATAATTTAACTTCTTCTTTTCCTATCTTTATTCCTTTTATTTTTCTCTCTTGTCTGATTGCCCTGGCTAGCGTTTCCAGAACTATATTGAAAAGGAGTGGTGATAGGGGACATCCTTGTCTTGTTCCTGATTTTAAAGTGAAAGCTTTCAGTTTTTGTCCATTTAGTATAATGTTGGCTGTTGGTTTGTCATAGATGGCCCTTATAAGGTTGAGGTAGACACTGTGTATTCTGAGTTTTTGAAGGGTTTTTTTATCAAGAACGTGTGTTGGACTTTGTTGAAAGCTTTTTCTGCATCTATTAAGATGACCATGTGGTTTTTGTTTTTGGCTCTGTTGATGTGGTGTATTATATTTATTGATTTGTGTATGTTGAATAAATTTGTGTATGTTCCTGGAATGAACCCCTCTTGGTCATGATGTATAATCTTCGTGATGATTTGCTGTATTCTATTTGCCTGTATTTTGCTGAGAATCTTTGCATCAATGTTCATTAGTGAGATTAGTCTATAGTTCTCCTTCTTGGTTGGGTCTTTCTCTGGTTTTGGTATCAGAGTAATACTTGCTTCCAGGCATGATTTAGGGAGGATTGCGTTCTTGTCAATTTCATTGAAGAGTTTAAGGAGTATTGGCATCAAATCTTCTCTAAATTTCTTGTAGAATTCAGCTGTGAATCCATCTGGACCTGGGCTTTTCTTTGTTGGTAAGTTTTTAATTACATTTTCAATTTCAATAGCTGATATTGTGTTGTTCAAAATTGCTATATCTTCTTGGTTGAGCTTTGGTAGATCATATATTTCTAGAAATCTGTCCATTTCCTCTGTGTTTTCCACTCTATGTGAGTAGAGATTTTCAAAGTAGGTATTCATGATCTTTTGAATTTCCATGGGATCTGTAGTAATTTCTCCCTTTTTAGTTGTTATTGCATGAATTTTGGTTTTTTCTTTCTTTCTCTTGATAAGGTTAGCTAGGGGTTTGTCAATTTTGTTCAATCTCTCAAAGAACCAGCTTTTTGATTCATTAATTCTTTGTATTTTTTTAGTTTCAATTGCATTGATTTCTGCTCTAATCTTTACAATTTCCTCTCTTCTATGAGCTTTGCGTTTATCTTGCTCTTTTCTAGAAGCTTGAGGTGGAGCATTAGGTTATTTGTGCTCATTCTGCTTTCTTGATGTGACAATTTATTGCTATATATTTCCCTCTTAAGACCACTTTCATTGCATCCCACAGATTACAGTATGTTGTTTCTATATTTTCACTGAATTGTAAGTATTGCTTTATTTCTTCTTTAATTTTGTCTGTAGCCCACTGATTATTCAAAAGGCTGTTATTTAATTTCCATGTATTTATGCAGGTTTTACAATTTCTTTTGCTATTAATTTCCAATTTCAGTGCACTATGGTCAGATATTATGCATGGTATGATTTCAATACCTTTGTATTTACTTAAGAATGTTTTATGGGATAATATATGGTCTATTTTGGAGAATGTCCCATGTGCAGCTGAGAAGAATGTGTATTCTGATGTGGTTGGGTGGAACACTCTGTAAATGTCTACTAAGTCCAATTGCTCACAGGTATGATTCAGTTCTGTTGTTTCTTTGCTGACTTTCTGTCTAGTTGATCTATCTCTTTGTGACAATGGGCTGTTAAGATCTCCTGTTATAATTATGTTCTTGTGTATTTGGTTTTTCATGTCCATTAGTATCTGTCTTACATAGTTGGGTGCTCCTGTATTTGGTGCATGTATATTTATAATTGTTAGTTCTTTCTCTTGAATTTTTCCACTAACGAGTATGTAGTGACCTTCTCTATCTCTTTTAATCATTTTAGATTTGAAGGTCACATTGTCTGCAAATAGAATAGCTACCCCTGCTTTTTTCTGGGTTCTTGTTGCATGGAATACTGTTTTCTGTCCTTTGACTTTTAATCTATGAGTTTCCTTTTGGGTCAGATGTGTTTCTTGTATACAGCATATTGTGGGATCATGTTTCTTGATCCATTTTGTCAGTCTATTTCTTTTTATAGGTGAATTGAAGCCATTTACATTTATGGATATCACTGATATGTACTGGCTCGGCTTTGCCATGTTATGTTCCAGTTGTTTCTTTCTGCTTTTCCCCTTATTTAATTGCTTATCCTACCTGGTAGTTTCTTTCTGTTGTTGTTTTGGGGATTGTGGTCATTTTTTTATCTCTGTCTAATATGTCTTTCAGTAATCTTTCTAGGGTTGGTTTGGTGGACATGAATTTCTTCAGTTGTTCTTTGTCATGGAAGTATCTTGTTTCTCCATTAAATTTGAATGAAAGTTTTGCTGGGTACATCAGTCTGGGTTGAAGGTTGTTTTCTTTCAAGGCTTGAAATATTTCACTCCAAGCTCTTCTTGACTTGAGGGTTTGTACTGAAAAGTCTGCCGTGAATCTAATGGGCTTTCCTTGAAAGGTGAGTTGTGTCTTTTCTCTGACAGCTTTTAATATTCTGTTTTTATGCTGTATGTCTGAGATCTTCTGAGATCTTAATTATTATGTGTCTGGGTGTGGATTTATGTTGATTGTGACTGTTTGGTGTTCTATATGCCTCACTTATCTGCATATCAGATTCTTTACCCATGTTTGGGAAATTTTCTTCTATTATTTCTGTAAATACTTTATGTATGTCATTTGCCTGGACTCCTGCATCTTCACTAATGCCCATTATTCTTATATTGCTGCTCTTGGCATCATCATGAAGCTTCTGGATTGTCATTTCATGCTGCTTTGTTATTTTTAAAAGTTCTATCCTTTCCTGATCACTAACTGTGATCCTGTCCTCAAGGTCCAAAATCCTATCCTCAGCTTCCTTTAGGCAGTTTTGCACACTTTCAATAGAATTTTTTTGTTTCTTGGATGTCTCTGAGTTTGTTTCACGAATTCTGCTTGTTTTCTATATTGTTCATTCAAAGTTTCAATCAGTTTCCCATGCTCATGTACTTTTTTCTCTAGTTCTTCTTTAGCTGCATTCAACAACTCCTTTACTAAAGTTGTTATTTCTATCTTTACATGGGAGAGTACTTCTAATTTGATTTCCTCTATAGCCTGATGCAGTTGTTTTTTTATTTCACTCACTATCTTCTCAGAGATTCCTCGTGTGTTACTTTTGAGGTCCTCTATTTCAGTGTCTCCTATCCTTGCTTCTGGTGAACCATATGTTTGAGACTGCATTTTGCTTTTTCGTTTTGTCATCTTCACTCTGCCTGATGTTTTCTGTGAATAGAAGGTGGTCACCCACACTCTTTTCAGACTCACCAAGGTCTTACAGTTAGTTGGAGGGGGCTTTATTACTTGCCCTATTTACCCACTGTAAGCCTCTATTTTAGAGGCATACTCAACCACACTGATACAGTTAATCCACTGTAGTCCAAGGTTCGCTGCCTGGGAGCAAAGTTCCAAATTGTTTCACACTAACTGTAGCCTGCTGAGGTCTTCTGATGTTCCAGGTGGGAGGGCGGGCCCAGTAGAAGCAGTCCAGGGCAGTTTTCAGTCTGGGGTGGGCTTCCAAGATGTTCCAGGTGGCAGGGTGAACCCACAGGGGAGGTTCCAGGCAGCTTACACCTGAGGCATGCTTTTCGATGTTCCTGGTGGCAGGGCAGGCCCACAGGGGAGATTCCAGGCAGCTTATGCCTGATGCAGGCTTCTGCTACATTCCTGGTGGCAGGGTGGGCCCACAGGGGAGGTTCCAGGCAGTTTATGCCTGAGGCAGGCTTCCTTGATTTGCCCAGTGGCAGGGCAGGCCCTCAGGGGAGGTTCCAGGCAGTTTATGCCTGATGCAGGTTTTTGCTTTGTTCCTGGTGGCAGTGCGGGCCCACTTCAAACATTTTGGAGTGATGGTTAGTGGTTATAAATTTTCTCAGGTGTTTTTTTATCCTGGAATTAACTTACCTTTCAATCAGTTTTGAAAGATTGTTTTGTGGGGTACATCAATCTGGGTTGAAAATTGTTCTCCTTTAACACTTGAAACACTCCTTTCAAGTCAAGAATTGAGAGTTTGTGCTGAAAAGTCAGCTGTGACTCTGATGAGCTTTCCTTTATAAGTGATTTGTTTCTTTTCCCTAATAGCTTTTAAAATTCTATTCTTGTGTTGAATTTCTGGAATCTTGACTATTATATGCCTGGCAGTAGTTTCTTTTCTTTTCTTTCTTTTCTTTCTTTCTTTCTTTCTTTCTTTCTTTCTTTCTTTCTTTCTTTCTTTTCTTTCTTTCTTTCTTTCTTTCTTCTTTCTTTCTTTCTTTTGACAATGGATAATTGGAGTTCTATATGCTTTACTCATCTGTAGGTCAAATTCTCTTTCTCTACTAGGGAAATTTTCTGCCATGATGTCTGTGAACAAGGTTTCTTAAATATAATTTTTGCTATCTCCTTTTTCATTCACTTCAATCAGTCTTCAGCTACTATTCTTTCATCATCTAGCAGCTATTGGATTGACTTCTCATGTTCCATTGTATTTTTGAGAAATTTTTGTTTTCATGATTGGTAACTGCAAGCCTGTTTTCTATGTCTGAAATATTCTTGTCATGCTAGCTTAATCTGCTGGGAATACTTTCAATGGAATTTTTATTGTCCTAGATATCTGTTAGAATCTGTTTTGTGGATTCCATTTCTTTCCTATGCTGAGCATTCATGGGTTCCCTTATTTTCTTAAACTTGTCTATTTTTTTTCTGTATCCACTGTAGCATCACTAAGCATGGTTTTTATTTTGGACATCATTGATGCAGTTATCTGAGAGATTATTTCCAATTTGATATTTTCCAAAGCCTCATTCAATTGCTTTGTTTTTACCACTTCAGAGAGGCCTGATGGGAGGCTTTCAGATTGTCCCACTTCACTGGCCCCTGGGTTTGTCTTGGTGAAATGGATGTCTGGGGTTGCATCTTGTTTATGTGTCTTCTCATTTATTTTCTTAGTTTAATTCTTGGGGTGATGCTTATAAATTGCCTAAGGTGGGTTGCTTTATTGCTAGTTTTAAGACACTTAGGTAATGACTACTTCTCTGAGGTATCTTCCAGGTGTAGGTGGTTTTGAGATTTTGAGTCTGTTGGAAGATCCTAATTCTTCATGTTGTTGGATATGAAAGACTGCTGCTTTTTTGGCCCGGTCCCTGGTTCTTTAACCCTGTGCCAGAGTATTTTCTATAACCTTTAGTCAGTCTCAACCATGGAATATCAAGCCCAATGGCTTTTTGGAATAATTATGTCACTTTTGACTATAGTGGTACTAATAACATTAAACACAGCCTAGAAAATGATAAATTAAGCTAACCACTAAGTTGCCACTTTTAACTATATTAAACTAGATTTGTGGTTATATAAAAAATTTTGTAAAAAAACAAATTATATGAAGTATACAAGCCCTTAATATGTCAAATTTGGGGTTTATATTTAACATGAGTTATGGAGAAAATGGAGAAGTGGAAGAAGAGGAAGAGATAGGAAGTAAAGTAGGAGGACAAAGGAGGCTCACAGCAACTTTTGGAAATGGGTGCAGTAGACTAGAGGGAAAGATAGAAAAAGAGACAAAAAGAAGAACAGAACAGTACTATAACCGCAAAGATGCTAGAAGCCACATTCACATATAAAAACAAGATCAAACAATGAAGGAGAAAAAAACCATGAAAACAAAAAGCAAAAACAAACCCACCACCACAGCAACAAAAACAAGTGAGGGAAGAGGGAGTCTACTTCCAGGAGTGTGTGTTCTTTCATTGGTAGACAACCTGTGGAGACAGAGTCCTGATCTGTGCTTATCTATCCCAGCAAACTAGAAGTAGCTTTTTGGTGGGGTAGTGGATAATCTCAACAAGCCTGCACCTTCTGGCTGAGACTAGACTCATTTGACTCACTGCCATCTAGGCACCTTCTGTGGGTCTGAGCCCAGCTGGGAGCCACTAGATGGAACCAGCCCCAGTTCTGAAATCTGATCTCAGCCAGCCCATCTTCAAGATGGTTACCGGCCAATTTCTGTCTCCTGCAGGAGGCCTAAGCCCCCTGCACTCACCACTAGCCAGGGAAATCCTTCATGTCCACTGCTCCCTTTCATTTCCACAACTCCCTGCAGAGGCCACTGGGGTCACAGCTTCCACCATGCATCCATAGGTTTGAAGCATTCCTCTCAAGTCCCATCTCAGGGAGAAGGCACCACTAGCTACCTCCTTCTTCACTGAAGTTTCTCTCTTCACTCTCTCTGTGGGTTTCAATTCATGCTTCATATTCTTCCTGGGTCCAGAGGACCCACTTCCTTTCTTCCTGTCTTCCTCATGTTGCTATTGCTATATTCAACATTTGGACAGCACCTCTCAGAGCGGCTCTTTGCTGCTTACTACTCTGCCATCTTTGTCTCCTTCCCTATTCAATCTTTTTTTAAAAAAGAAGGAAATTCTGCTACTTGAAACAATATTGATGAACCTGGATGACCCATTGCCAAACTTATTAAGTTATGTAGACTAAAATGTAAAGTGGCGACCACCCTGAGTGACCTACAAATCAATAAATTGACTTTTTATATTAAAATTATGAGTCTATCCTACTTTTATGTACCTTGCCTGATGAGTCAGCAGTTGGCATGAGGAAACAAAACTCCCTATGTCACTGATCACAGTGGAGGTCTCAACAATCTGTGACACTGTGACTTCTCTAAAGGCAAGACAGTATTTCAACTAAGAATTCTCTGACTCTGGTACAAAATTCTGTAGATGTAAATATTAATGAAAGGGAAAGATAAGTTTCCCACTAATCAATGGTTTATTCCCACAAGAATGCTTTGTTTCTTACTAGATCTTGCTCACATCAGTGTCCTCCACTCCTGCATTCCTAAGATCTTTCTACAAATTTCCTAGAAAGCTGTATGCTCAATAAAAATTGAGAAAACCAGAGATTCCTGGTCTTAGCCTGATAAGAGCTCTGCATCTCTGGACCCCCTTGCATTCTAAATTATTGTCTCTTTCTCTATTATCTTCTGCTTTACCCAGGTGATTGGAGATCGATACATATACACATACATATATACAGCTTTTTGTTTGTCAGTTATACTCACATAATAATCAATTATACATAACATTTTTAAAAAATTTTTTTTATTTAAAGGGATAAAACAGAAAAAGGAGAGAAATATTACAGAATTTCAAAAAAACAAACAGTAAGAAATCACTAGCTGATAAATTACATATTGCTCTTTGAGAAATAGTTGTTCAAGTTACAAAAGTAAAGCACACAAAATGGACACTCAAGCAGTGAGACTGCAAATAGATCTGTTCAACAATCAAACAAGAACTAAGAAATATGGGTAACAATCCTGCACACATAAATACACATGCAGTTATATCTTTTATAGCACTTCCTATTTTCTCTTTTTTACAATAGCAATTATACATTTTTTTTATTTAAAGAGAAAAAAACAGGAAAAAGGTAGAAATATTACAGAATTTCAAGAAAAGAAGATAAACAGTAAGAAATCACTAGTTGATACATTACATATTGTTCTTTTAGAAATAGTTATTCAAGTTATAGAATTAAAGCACACAAAGTGGACACTAAAGCAGTGAGAGTGCAAACAGATCTGTTCAACAATCCAACAAGAACCTAGAAATATGGTCATCAAGCCCACACATCTAAATATATATGCAGCTATATCTTTTAAAGCACTTCCTATTTCCTCTTTTTTACAATAGCAATTATACATTTTTAAAATTTTATTTAAAGAAAAAAACATAACATTTTAAAACAAAATGATTAAAGCATTTTTGAAGTCAAGTGCTTTGTTTTTTTTTCTCTAAGATCTAATGCAATGTTTATTCATATATAAGGGTTAAGTGGGTGGATGCTGGAATCAGACTACCTCAGTTTTGCTCCTCCCATGACAAGCTGTGTGCCACTGGTCCATGTTCTTATTCTCTCTGACTCTACTTTTTTATATATTAAATGAGAGTGATAATAATATCTATTTCATGGGATTTTGTGAACATCAAATGAGCCATAATGTAAAGAATTATATCCATTATCTAATACTGCATAACAAAACTTCCCAAAAAGTTAGTGGCCATTTTTTCTAGTTCACAATTTGGTAAGGAGAGATCTTCATAGGAGCAGACCATTTATTTAGCTGGTGGGTCACAGTTTGGGCTGGTCTTTGGGAAGTTCTTTCATGAGTGTCAGGACAGCTTGCTCACATATGGATAGTCAGTGTCTGATCAGGTAGCTCATCCTCTTTCTGGAGTTCGTTTCATTGTTGGGTCTGTTGATGGGATAAGTGTGTGCCCCTCCCACTGGGTGGTTTTGTTTGTTCACATGACTGTTCACAGTTCTAAGAGCAGCAATATGGCATTTGCATTACTCATACATTTTTCAGATCTCCTTGTTTCACATTTTCTAATTTCCCATTTACTAATATAAGTCATATGACCTAGCTAGAGGCAATGTAGTCACCACTGATGGTATGGATATGGAAAGAGGACAAATTCATCAACATTTTTGCATTCTACTATAGGGATTAGTAAAACTGTTTATAAATTTTTAAATTTATTGTAATATATAATAAACACACAAGCATGTAGTTGATACTATTTTCAAGCAAAAGTAGAAATAACCATTTAGCTGAGATGCTACCTGTTAATTCTGTCTCATCTGTGCATTGTTGTAGCTTAAATAAATTTACCTGTCCTGGTCCAACTGATCTTTTCACCCTGCAGTTGGGTGCTTGTTACAATTTCAGGGGACATCTCTTGCCTCCAGATCTGCTGCAAAATTCCTTCTCTCTGCACTCTTCAGTGGGAACACTTGTATAAATCACGCAGAAGGTTGGCAAAAAAAAAAAAAAGATGTTTCTGGGCTCAGTACTTTTTGAAAAAAAAAAAAAGATCTTCCTGCTACCCAGAAGTCATTTACATAGGTTAATTCCTGAGGTTAAAACTTATGGCACCCCTTTTGCTGCAGTAGCTGTGGGAGAGTCTTTTCTGCAGCATCAATGAGGGATTATTGCTTAAGCATTTTATGCACACTTATATGCGGGCAGTCTTGGCAACAGAAACGCAGTTTATTCCTCTTATATATTTAAGTGTGAATAGCCCTCCATCCCTGGATATGTTACTTTCTTGACACCAGATGTCACATTTATTGTCCTAGTGAAGTACTGGCTGAATCTTCCTGGATTGAGCACTCATCTGCAAATCATAGCTCAATCATTCTCTAGTCCTACATGCCCAATTTTGATTCAATCATAGATAGTGTGTGTATATCCCACAAGTCTTCACTGAGCCACAATAACCTATAAGTCACCTATTTCTCTGTGGCAAGATGATTCATTAAGATATTAATTTTTACCTTATTCTTGCTGCTATAGGAGAATACAAGTAATGAAAGGGAAATTTTCTTTACCCTACCTCTCTTCCAAGAGTATTCATGCCCTTGTGCTTGCTTTATGGAAATTATTGCAGTATTTTCTTTTACAAAAGAGACCTTGAAGGCAGCACCACTAGTGTTATTCACAATCTCATCCCCAGACTTTTGCTTTAGAAGAATGGAGGGAAGAAAAGAAAGAGACGGAGGGAAGGAGAGAGGGAGAGAGAGACAGACAGAGAGACCATATTTCCATGGAATGAGGGTTATTCAGAGGGATATTGTTGTAGTCAAGGGTTATACAGAGAAAAATTAGAATTAGGACATGGAATTTATAATATTTTTATGAGGGTCACCCAGGATTAACACAAGAAAATGCAGGAAATCTATCCACATCACTAAAGACATAGAATATTTAGCCAAGGGCCTGAATCCCACAGCAATGTCCCACATGAATCCAAATAAAGACCCAGAGCTCAAGACAATGACCCCTACAAGACCAACTAGAGGTCTAGAGCCCACAAGAAGGACTCAAGCCAGTCTCTTTTACAGATCCGTGCTGGGAAGGCAATGAAAACTAGGAAGTCTATGACAGTGGGGTGAAGGAGCTGTGCTGGTAGGTTGAAGGTTCTACGCTGGAGCCAAGAAGTCACACTCACAACAACTCCAGGGCTGTCCTGAAAAGCACCACAGCCATCCTCAGTGACACAGAGGCCCCGAGCTCCTCCAAAGACAAGCACAGTTGAGTACATGCCAGGAAGCCAGTGTGATGAGTTCATCCCGGAGACCAAGCAGCACACGTCTTCCCCTCCGGAGCCAGGAAGCAATGCTCAATGGTGGACCAGAGTTTCTCCAGGAAAACCAAATGGCTCAAACAGCAACTCACAGGAGAACCCACAACACCTCAACACCTCAATGCCTTAACGCAAATAACATGATAACTTCTCTTTCTCCACATCTCTATTTATGCTGGCAACCTTCCTCAGGTGAAACATCTACACTCAGCGCTCTGCTGATGTAATCCAGCTGGCATTAAGTTGACCACCAGTTTTTAATCCATAACAGATATGGTTTTGGAGGGAGATATATTTCAGGTATAGAAGAAGACTTGAGCCTCACTTTTATGTGGCGCCTAGGAGTCTTATCACTGATATGCCATCACATAGATAGGAAATATGGCTTTTGGAATCATGACCAAATTTAACGCATGAGAGTGCTCACATTGAAATGAACCAGGTAGGCTTGTGCAGTAAACATTTTAGCAGCAACCATGATGGAATAAAGACCTGAGGCTCTTTGTATAATTTTCTACATTGTATAGGCCCTGGCAGAGGACCAGGTTGGTACTCACTCCCCCTCTTACCCCTGTTTCATGTGCCTGAAATTACATTTCCTGCTATCCTATGACCAAACCAAAAAGAGAGACAGAGAGAGAGAGAGGCAGAGACACAGAGAGACAGAGACAGAGAGACAGATACAGAGAGAGACAGAGAGAGGACATATTACCTTTCTCATAACTTAGAGAAAGTGTAAAATGTGCTGATAAAAATAAAATCTTTATCAAGTTCCTTGATAGGAGCTGGTCTTCTAAGCTATTTTCCATCCTTGTACTTTTTTGTTTCAAGCTAGTCACCAAATCCCAGGGATAGCAGAATATACAGAGTAGTAGCCAAGAGTTGGTAGGAGTCTAATATGTCAGTGCTGAAATCTCCTCTAGATCTGGTACACAAAAGCTAGTTAACTGGCACCAGAAGGCCTGTTAGCAGGTGTGAGGAAGAGAGGATTCAAATCCTAATATGGCCCAAAAAGCAATTACACAGAAATGTTGCTGTAGGACTTAACATTAAAAACTCCATTGCTCTAGTCAACTCTACTAGTCCAAAGGCAATTTCCTCTCAAATTTTTAGCATTATAGATTCCCTCTTTCCCCTTGAACCTGAAAATACAGCTGTGCTCTCTCGCCTCTGACATCAGCAGTACTGGCTTTGATACAGTCAACCATCTGGCTGATGAGCATGAGGCAGAATGGAATTCAGCTCTCTGTTCCCTGATGTTTCCACATGAACATTACAAAACTCGCTGGAGTCACCGTGGATGGTGATCTTTGAATTAGACTTAGGAGGAATTAGCATGTGAACAACCTGGCACTATAATTTCTAATGACCATCAAAGACATTTTCAAGTTATGACTAAGGTGCATGGAACTCTGGAGATATTTTTAAGTCAGGTGATCTCTCTAAGAAGTCCATCAGGTAATACATTAGAATTGTAGAACATGGAGAAAAGGAGTTAGCCTACTTAGGTATTTCACTGTTTGATGTATGAAATGTATCTGTTTACTTACCATTTGACCTCAAACTTTTCTAAAGCTCTTTTTTCCCCCAACTCTTTTTCAATACCATCTCTGGAAGTAGTAAAGCTCTACTCATCAGCATTAACTGTTTTCTTGGCCTTTAACCCCCTCTCTCATTACTCCAGGTTTTCTGTCATTTCTAACGTTAAAGATTATAAAAGGAAAGGAGAGACAATAACAGCAATGAGGAGAGAGCAGGGAGACAGAGGGAGGGAAAGAGGGGCAGGGAGAATACGATGGTGGAAGCACATATTATAATCAGAGAACCTGGTTAAGTCTTTGTTCTGCTGCATTTTGATCTTTGTTCATCAGTCATCTAGTAATGAGTAAATGTGTCACATCATCTGAACATTGTGTTTCAGGTTCCTCATCTATAAAATAGGGAAACTAATAGTAACAGGTGATATAAAGGGTCTGTATAAACTAAAAAGCTCCTATAGATAGTGTTTATTAAAGGAAATTTTAGGAAAAGATTTTTTAATTTCCTATCACACCACAAGTGGAGACAGTAAAATGAAAATGAAAACCAGTTTTTCTTCATTTACCCATAAGTACTAAAGTAGGGACTGTACTTGTTTAGTTTAGTGCTTTCATTATGGGATAAATTCTATCAGTACAGCAGAACAAAGAGCCTCTCTCACACACTCTCCCCCCCCCCTTTCATCCATTCCTGCTCCCAAATTATTTAGGATTTAGGAAACATTAGGTCCCCTACTCATTTACCTGTCTGTGTTCTTTAAACTGCCCAGTTGTCCTTCTCTCATTGTTTTCTGAAACTGACATACAAAAAGAAAAGAGCCTTTTTAGTGTGATGATACAAACCTATTTCACTCTTATTTTGTATTCAGGACACACACACACTCCTCCTCCTGTAGTATTTGCTGATATACTTTGCACTCCAGCTGCTGCAATACTTAAATCAGTGATTCAGTACACAGACCACACAATGTGCCACTACACTCCAACAAGCAAGGTCTGTCTCTCCATGGGGACAGAGGATCTAAGCATCTGTCATTCTCCTCCCATTGCTTATAATTAACCACACACCCCTTTACACACATAAATATTTATGTGCCAAAATAAAACTCCCTGGTGCTTTAAACCAATCTCTCTTCTCTTCAGTGAGCTTTGAAAGCTTCCAAAATGAATTTTTTTACTTAATTCAAGACTGTTTGGTGTGAAGAACTTGTATAATTATATCCCTAGAAAATAATTTAAAACTTCAGACTGAAGAATATAGTGTATGCATACTACAGAATGTAAACTCCATGAGGGTAGCATGATTGTCCATGTCATTAGTATATCCCAAGTGTCTAGAACAATCTCTGGTACACAGTGTGAGCTCCATCAATATTTTCTGAACATTGAATGATTGAATGCACAGGAACTCCAAATACAAAACATAATTTATTTGCTTACATGAAAAATTTAAGACTAGAATTTCTTTCCCTCTGAAAAGTGCTAGAAGTCAAACCCAAGGCTTCATGTATGCTAGTCAAGAGCTCTAACAATAGGCTATAACTAGAGCCTCAAGATCAGAATTTCTAGGCAAACACTGCAGAATCTGAAAATGTTTTAATATTAAATGAGAATAAGACAGAGTGAGAAATAACAAAATGCGAAGTTTGTGCATTTATTTATTCGTTCACTTAATAAATTGTTACTATTGCTCAGCTTCATTACCTTAGGTTGTGAAGCAATTGTAACAACAACAATTTTTACTCTAAGAAATTCTCAGCTTGTGTGTGACTTTCAAAACTGATCTCCTGTGAGTTTTGGGTATATATACTTAGTTTTCTTCTCAAATTTATTGAATCAGAATTACCAATAAATATTGAGTGAATTTATTTTCAACATGCTATCCAGGCAGCACTTAGCAACACTAACATTTAAGAAGTTGGTCTAGTGGAATTGAAGTTATTAGATTATTTTTCAGGAACTACAGAGTTTCTGAGGCTATTCAGGTAATGTTTGCGTTGTCACACATACACATCCTTTAGTGAACAGGTAGACTGTAGTAATATTAAAATAATATGGTCATTTTAAATTAGTACATCAATATGTTATTGGCAGGAACTTACAAGCAGTTTTATTTTAAACTGATCCTTTCTGGGACTGGTGATTTAACATGAAGAATTAAAAACACACACATAGAACACGTATTTGTAGATTTCCAGAAACGAATCAAAATCAAATTTCCTACATGTTTTCTGTTTCTAAACTTCTGATAATATGGTTTGAAATGTGCCTCAGGCCTCATCAATTTTGAATATTTTAGTATCTCCATTAACCTGTCCTGGTCAGCACAAACTCCAACACTGACTGACACCTTTACATCTTCTCACAAAGATTAATCAGGCCCTCAGTGCCCAAAATGCAGTCAGAATCAGCTACCATCTGGCTAAGGATGTTGCTGTTTAACATTCTGAATGTTTAAATTTAACTATGCATTTGTGTAACTTAATGCAACTTCCTATGGACTACTGACCTAGCATATCTTTAAAGTTTGCTGATCCTCTGTGGATTGTATTTCTTAGTTGTTCTTCCCCATTTGAGTATTTACTAGGACCTGGTTTCAGCAGGAAGAAACTTTTGCATGTTTCATTTCTTTAAAGTCTCATTGCTCCTACTCTTTTATATTTATACATTGTCACTTCTATTGGCTCATGTCTCTTGTCCTTTATGGCTTTTGACAGTTTTAATAACCATTCTCTCCATTTTAATATTCATGTCAGTCTTTCAATTCCTCAACACTTCTTTTTAAAATTATTTGTGTAAGTTTGAGAGTTAATTATTTTCCTTTTTCTGTGCTTTAGATTCATGGTGTTTACCATTTCACTAAGAAAAGAGTTAACACAAATTGAGAGTTTGATCACATAGTAATGTTGGTTATTATTTATACATTAAATTATGCTCTCATGCACTGTGGAACAGATATATTAAATTTAATGCTACATAGAAAAATGAAAATACTTTGGGAATTACAAACATTGGCCACTGAGCTACACTTTTTAGGGGAAAACAGATTAATAATAATGTAATCTTATTTAATGTATTAATGTTAAATTGTGCATATTTGCTGTTAATCAAAGTAATTTTTCTACTGCAAGTGATGGTACTCAGTGTGCTGTTAATTATGCAAGGTGCTAATCAATTTGTCCCTTAAATGGATGTTCAGCTGATTAAGAGAAGCTAATCATCAGTTATGAAATCCATAAGGCACAGATGAGTCAGGTTTAAAACACTTTTTTTTTTTTTTAGCTAATTTGGGGCCAATAATTCTGTCTCCTTAAATTACCTCTTTTTCCAATTGGGGGAAGTTTTTTTTTTCTTTCCCTAAATATGTGTTACACTTTTACTGATGAAAATTAAAGTCTAGTTTAGTCTGTGGTGTAGTAAGCAAATCAAGGATGATGCTCTAGTGAATTTACTTTATTTAATCCCTAAAGGACAATAACTAGGCAAATTAATTATGATTTGGCATTAAGATATATTGCTATGAATTAAATAAGGTAGTTTATATATTTAACTTCTCTCAATGCTATAAAAGAGAATTTAGGCATGCTAATTGTTCAGCACTCTAAAAAGATAATTTTATTTGATTATATTCATCCATTCAACAAATATTTATTTTTCAAATTTTCATTTTAAAGAGAATAAAACTTAACAAAATAAAACAATAAAACCAATCAAAATAGTAAAAGTGTACAGAACTTAAAAACAGGATAATAGGAAATCTACAATGGCTACCATAATAGCTCTCATTAGAGGTAGCTGAGTTAGATAGAAATATTATATGCAGTGAAACAGGGCTAGGTCCTCAAAGGAGCCAGTGCAGAAGCCCAGATACTTTGCAACTGTGGGGGAGACAGACACCTCCAGCTGTGGGCCAAGCCTCAAGAAAAAAGATCAAACAAATGCACCCACATCCTAAGGACTGATATTCTACATAGGTCTCTAACACCCTGAGAAAGCCAGGAGCCACCATTCCAACCTTCTACAGGAAGAGTCACTGCTCCCTAAGAATGCCCGCTTTCTATGTGTCTCACTTCTCCATTTGTCCCGATTTATTCAGTTTTACCTGAGCAATTAATCTCATAGTTCTGTCCCACTTTATGCCCACCTTGCGAGTTCCTAGGTTTGCCTCACTTTGGACCTGTCTCACCATAGACCTGTCTCACCTCATACTTTTACTCTGTGTAAGTTCCTAGAAAAGGACAACCTGAAGGTTTGGCAACCTACTTGGGACCCCTTCTGTCTCTCTCAGACAGAAGTTTTTTTTTTTTCTCTCTCAATAAATATATTGTACTCTTAACCTCCATTGTTCCTAAAATTCATTCTTAGATTTTAGAGAACATCAACTCCTACTGGACATCTAGTAGGTTTGGGAGTTTCATTCCCCTATATCATTTTTATCTTCACAATAGTTGTCCATTCCATCAGGTATAGTAAAATCAAATAAAACAGAACAAAATAAAACCAGTCAAAACAGAACATTAAATAAAACAAAACAATAAATTGGAACAAAACTAAACAGTGAGAACAATATTGGATTTCAAAAACAAGACAGAATGAAATCCCCTGTATTTGCTATATTGCATACTGTTATCCTCCTAATAGATGCTCAGACTACCAATCTAAGACCTGCAAAGTCAATCAAACAGTACAAGCATTTAGTTGTTTTTGTACCTCAGTTGCTAACAACTCAGCCTGTGCTCCAAACCAGCAGGTTGCTTGGGAGGAGGGGGATTCTTGATACTCAGCCCATGTGCCAGTTGGGTCATGGGAAGGGAGAACTGGCTTCACCCTTCCTGGATCCTGCAATGGCTTGTGCAGCTCACAGGAAGGGTGAACTGGCTTCTCATTGTACTCCTCCCCAGACTCAGCATGGCTTCTCAACAAATATTTATTAAGTATCTATTATGTGTCAAGTACTAAGCCAGACACCAACACTATAAGGACATATCAGGTACAGTGAGAAACAAAAAGCAACTACCACAATAGATAAAATTAGATACATTTTGACTTGTTAGAGTCACTTAAAAAACAAAATGAAACAAAACAAAAAAGAATCGAACTCACATTCAATTTGGCATAATCTATGCATTTTCCATGTGCAGATTAGCACATGGAAAAAAGTTACCTATGTCAGAAAGAAAAAAATAAAAAGCACAATTCAATGACTTTAAAGTCAGTGACCTGGCAGTCAGGATGTTTGACCTTGAACTCATTTGTGGCTATCACTAACCCCCACTTGACCTTGAGATTAGTTTCTCTTCGTATTTCAATTTGTTCATCTGAAAAAGATCAGTGAAGTTACCACCATGCAGTAGAGGTTCATTTTAAATCATTTGGAGGAAAATTGAGGCATCTTCAAGGGCTTCTTTATTTGGAATCCAAATGCAAAGTGTATTAGTCCATCAGTCAGTTAGTAAGTACTTATCGATTATCTATTGAGTGCTCTCTTGGGTGCCAGACCTTTTGGGAGACATGAAATAGGAAAGAAAATGACCAGTTTCTTCAATCAACTGCCATCCTTGTTGAAGAAAAACAATCAGTGCACAACAACAAAGAAGAACAAACAAATGAATATTTACTGGGTGACTACTATATGTCAGACACTGTTATGCTATTTCAGAATGTAAGGCTCTTTCACACGTTAGACTATTGAAAGAGTGAATATGGCCCAGCGTGGTGGCACACTCCTGTAATCCCAGCACTCGGGGGCTGAGGCAAGAGGATCGTTACAAGTTCAAGACCAGCCTGAGTTACAAAGTGAGCCCAAGGCCAGCCTGAACTGCAGAGGAGAACCTGTCTCAAAAAGACAATAAATAAATAAATAAATAAATAAGAGTGAACATGTGAAGATAATTAAAATTTAGATCATGTAGTCTTTTAAAAGTGTACAAGGTTGGAGGGGTGAGAGTTCATTTAGGCTACATTCAGGGATACCTGCATTGAAATCAAAGGATTTGAGCCAAGATGGTGAGTGACTGTGGAGTAGGTGAAACTGGCTAGACAGCAGCACATTCCCAAGGAAAGGGATCACACTCAGAGCAGGGAAAGAGGATAGCAAGTGATCACAGCATGCTCATTGCCATAGACTTTCACCAGAATAGAAGTCTTACATATGGAAGGTGGAAAATGAGGTGGACACTGAATACCCAATTGAAAATTTTGCAGAATGTCAGTTTAGAAGGAAGTGTGTAGGAAGAGAAAGTGTTTTAAGTAGGGAAAGGTTGAAGTATCTAGATTAGGAAATGGATGTGATGAAAGATGTTTGAAGGCTATTGGTCTTGTAATTAGATTGTAGGGCGCAGCAACTAGATCATGGGACTCTACTAATCTTGTATTTCCAATTTCTGCAACATCTAATCACAGACATTGCTTTATAGCACATCACTTAGAAATTTCTAATTCTGCTATTTGATTTAGTGAACTTGCAGTGATAGCTGGCTTACACAATAGAAATTAGCATTTCTACTGTCCAATTTAAGACTGTCACACAAAGATTTTCTCAAAAACAGAACCATTAAGTATATTCTCCCATTTTTTATTTATTTACTTTTGGCTCAGGGTGGAGTTAAATAAGACTAAGAAAAATAATAGCATTAATCTTCTTCCTTCCTTCAATATCCAATTATGTTGAATACCTGGCAGAGATGATATATGGCCAGGAATTTTATGGGATCCTCAAAGATTTTTCTGGAATAAGAAGCTGTAGGTCAAAGAAAGAAAGATACAGGGTAACAGCTGTTACAGCAACTTGCCTCTGTTCACATCCACTAGAGCCAGATGGGAAGAAAAAAAGAGAGAAGGAATGAATAGGAAGGGGAAAAAAAGGTAGAGGTAAAATGAGCTCAATTAGGTGATGGGCTGTGGTCAAAACTCAACCCATTTTCAACTCTAGGAGAGAGGCCACAGGGCCAGTTCAAGACACAAACTCATTCTGTAACTGTCCCAAACACCTAAGGAGACTCCTGGGCAGCCCCCTAGCAGAAGCAGAATCTTCTCTTTTTCCTCTATTTCCCCCTCTCTAAATACTTCCATCTCAACTTCCTCTTAGAACATACCAGTCTTTTTTTTTTCTTTAGTACTGAGGATTTTATCCAGTGCCTTTGCACTAAGCTCCATTCCTAGCCCCTTTTAAAATGTTTTCTTTTGTTTTGCTTTTGAGACAGGGTCTTGCCAAGTCACTAATTTGCCCAGACTGGGGTCAAATTTGTGATCCTTCTGCCTCAGCTTCCCAGAGTGCTATGGGGAGCACATTATTATAAATTATGTTTTCTGTCTGTGTATCTGTCTATCTATCATCTGTTTAAATATATATATATATATATATATATATATATATATATATACATACACACACACACTAACTATATTCCTTTTTGTAAGCAGAGCTATGAAAGACGTTATTTCTCAGGATTACCTGGAATCTCCTTTCTGCTGTATTTTGGCCCTCACTTTTTTCCCATCCCTTTTTCCATCATTTTGCTCTCCTCACTGTCTTCTCCTACTCAAGGCAGAAACAAACATATGAAGCAAGGGAAAATACGGGGTCTTCACTGAAGAAATACTGATTCTAAGAGAGGACACAATTTCTGAAAATGGCAGACTGTGCAGAGGAATGCCCAAACAGGATACACTTATTTCATCATGTTTTTGCCCATTGGCAAATTATTCTCTTCTTTACAATGGTGGATCTAAAATTGAGTCACACTAACCAAGGCACTATTTATAAAGACTCCAAGGATCATGTGCTTGCCTCTTGCAAGCACTCTAGTGAGGCTAAGGCAATCTCACCTCTATCAGATGAACTTTGTCACTCAGAAATTACCAGTCCAGCTTCCATCTCTGACTGTTTTTCTGTCTCTGTCCCTCTGCCTTTCTGTCTCTCTGTCTCCTGTCTCTGTCTGTCTCTTTCTCTCACACACAATCTTTACTTTATAGCAAATGAATCCTATTCTGTTTTCTTCTATTTTCCTCCAAGTCAATTGCAAATAGAAATGCCAGCAATGATTCTAAAGCTATAGCTTATCACTGAGAAACATTTTATTCTAATTATATAGTAGTGCTTGAAACAACTTACAGTTTCAGACCATGCTGTGATTACTACATTTCCACGGTACCTTACACTCACTCTATGGTCAATTTTGTAACAGGAAATAAATTTTCCTAAATATTATTCAAGTTACCCATTCAGAACTGGCTTTCAAATTATTTGTGCTAGCTTTTCAATCAAGATATTCCTGAAGAATTAATTCTCCATTTTCTAAACAATAATGACTCTCTATTAACTAGCCAATGAATTTCTTGTAAAAGAATTTACATATATGTATTAAAGAGTAGAATAAAATAATGAAAACAATGTTAACTTTTTGATAGGTTAAGTACAGTATCAAACACTCACATGTTTTAATCTTAACCTTATAGTGATTTGAAAATAGAAGAGGACATTTATAGCCACAGATTTAATGGTTTAAAGATATTCTGGCTACATTTGTTCTACAAGTCTAACAAAGATATTCTCATGATTTTTCTTGTAACACAGTAACACAGCAATGTTATATTAATCTTCCTCCTTTTACCCTACTTAAAGTTCATTTTAAAAATTAAAATACATTTTGATTCTTCTAGTCTCAGAATGTTTCAGATATATGCTGGTACATCAGACACATTTTACACCCACATTAATCAAAGTACAGAAAAAAATGATAACTAAAAATGTGAGATTGATAACACTGTCTCTCTAGACATCTAAAGCAAAAAGCTATACTTCACAGATTATATTCAACCCCTACCCCTACTTGATCTACCCCACTTCTCAATATATTGTTAGAAGAAAAAAAATACTTATAACACAAAGAAGCTACTACTCTTTATTAGTATGTTTGTAATAATGTTTATGTTCCTTATGTCGAGTTGGCACACGTAAATTACACATTTTAAATTCTGTTTTTATTCTCTTTCCCTTTCTTTCCTCCCCCTTCTACCCTTCTCTTATCCCCTTTCCTTTTAAGAAAGATCTATCTCCCTACTTTTTATTATCTTTTATTATACTCTTTATTCTTTGGTTTCTCATATAAAAGAAACCATGCAATATTTAAGTTTCTGTGTTTGACTTATTGCACTTAACACTGTGTTCTCAAAATGCTTCCATTTTCTTACAAATGACTTAAGTTTATTGTTATAGCAGAGGAGTACGTCACTGTGTGTAAGTACCACATTTTCTTCCTCTATTCATCTGCTGATGGGCATATGGGTCACTTCCAAGATTCAACTATTAAGAATTGTGCAGCTACAAACATGGGTACATGTATCATTGTAATGTTATTTCTTTAACTCTTACAGGAAAGTACCTAGAAGGGGAATAGCTGGGCCAAATGAAATTTCTGCTTTTACTTTTTTGAGGAATCTCCAAGCTGACTTCCACAGTGATTTTACTAACTTATTCTCCCACCAACAGTGTAGAAGGGTTCCTTTTTTCCCCATACCCTCACCACCATTTCTTGAGTGTTTATGGAATAAATGTAAAAAGAAAATTCAGTGACAAATGTGGTTACCTCAACACTGCCTAGGTGAGCAAAAGTCATCTTCCTCTGAAAGTCACATTACTTTCCAGTAGTAACGATGGTAATTTACTTTTTAAAAATCCATTCACATCAATGCTCAAATATTTTTCTGGAAAGTTTATTCTTTTTTTTTTTTTTTTTGTACCGGGGATTGAACTCATGATCTCATGCTCACCATGCAGGCACTTACACTGCTGAGCTAAATCCCCAGCCCCAGTATATTCATTCTTAATAAAAAAAATATTCATTTGGCATCCATTAAGTGCCAAACAAATTCCAAGATTCCAAGTGCTAAGGATAAAAGATTCTTCTTTTTCTGGGCTTATAGTCTACAGTAGCAATGTAAAATGGAACTTTTTTCAGTGATGGAAATGTTTTACAAGTATGCTGTCCATTCTAGTGGTCGCTAGACACAAGTGGCTCTCAAACATTTGAAATGTGGCTATTACAATTTGGAGACTGTATTTTAAAATTTTATTAAAGTTTAATAAATTTAAATTTGCATTGTTTTGCTCTGCTCTACTTTGTTCTGTTTTGTTTTGGTTTGCTTCGTTTTGTCTTATTCTCTTTAAAATAAAATTAAAAAATAAATATAAATTTGTATTCAAATGGTCATATGTGGATAGTGGGTGACACACTGAGCAGTGCAGTTCTAGTGTGTGCACGGCTATGCATGGATGTGTTTGTATTTCATAACTATATGAATTAATAAGAAACATGAGGTTGTATTAAGTGCAAAGCAAAACACCCAATAAAGTGATAGAGTAAAGATTGTTTGAGAGGCTACTTTAGAATGGTGGTTGAGAAAGGCCTTTCGGAAACAATGATATTAACCTGAGACATGAATGACAAAAAGCATCATGCAAAGATCCAGAGATAAGTATACCAAGTAGAGAGAACAGCTAATTCAAAAGCCCTAAGTGGGAAACAAACTTGATGTTCAACGCCAAAGGCAGAAGAGAAAGTAGTGTGACTAGAGGGTTGGGGTGGGGAGAAAGAGAGTTGAAACTGGAGAGTTACAAACGCAACTCTATTAGCTTCTTAAAGCTGCTACAACAAAATACCAAAAACTCGCTGGTTTAAAATGACATGAATATATTTTTTTTACAATTCTGGAGGCTACAAGTCTGAAAGCAAGATTCCATAGGATTCACTTTCTCCAAATGATAGGAGTTTCTAGGTTTTTTAGGGTCTTGCCTTCTATAGCTTTGGTGGCTCTTGGAAAACCTTACAAAGTTTGCCTTGTAGTATAGCTGTATCACTACAGTCATTACCTTCATCTTAAATAAGGTGATGTCTGAGGTCCCTGGTAGATATGGATTAGGGAACACTGCATCCCATGGTGGCACTTGATTTTGTAAGCCTCTGAAGCAGATTTAAAAGTTTAGCTTTTATTCTAAATATATAACAAGGCATTATTAGCATATTTGGAGCAAAGGGATAACTAATATTATTTATACTTTAAAAATTATTCTGGATATGGGAGGTTTGGATTTTAGAGAAGAGCAGAAGAACAGAGACCTAGAAAGTGACCACTGCAGTAGCCCATGATGTGGATTTGGATAAGGTAATGCTGGTAGAAATGGATAGATTTGAGATTTGTTTTGGAGGTAAATGGGATAACATTTTGAGTGCTGGAATGATGAAAAAGAAGAATCAAAGACACTCCCTAGGTTTGAATAAGGGGTGGTTGGTGTTGTCATTTACCTGACAGGGAAGAAAGAATATGAATAAGGCAGGCTATATTTAGTGATAAGCTTGAAAGTTCTGTTGACAGCCAAGTGGAGATACCAATTAGATAGTTGCATTACAAATCTATAGTTTTAAGGAGTAGTAAATGTTAAGATGGAGATTTGTAGATTCAGATTAAGAAACTATAGCACAAAGAAGCTAAAGAAATCTCCCTGGGTCACACACCTAATAAGCTAGATAGTCTGGTTTCTATACATTTAACTGGTGTGCTATAGTATTTGTTGGAACTTAAACAATGCTGAAATTTTTGAAAGAAGAAGGAATCAGCAATGGAGTGAAGAAAACATCCATTGTAGTTGATTGTTGTATTTGAATATATTCATAATCCAAATTTATTACAGTGTGCTTTGAACAACTCTCCACTATCAATGTGTGTGTATCTTAAGCCATTTGAAGAGAGCATCAAAGGACTCTATGTCTCCTGCAGAATATGTTGACTTGCACATTGTCAGGTATTTAAAAAAAATAAAAGTGTTTATGTATTATGAGAAAATTAAAACGTGTCCAGCATTGTTTCCTGTGAAGGACAGTTAAAACAATCTTCTTTCTCAAATCTGTGTGTCCTTGATTGACTTCCAGGCTTACTGAGACATAATGAATGTATCCAATTGATAATTCAGCAATGTATTGGCCAAGTATAATCATATGAATTTTTTACCATCAAAATTTAGTAATTAAACTATAGCAACAGTTTACATAATACCTTAAAAGTGACATATTTCATTTTTAAGTGACTCATTTAATCTATCTAATTCTTTCCTTTATATCTCTTGATTTTGAAGAGTTTTTCTCCTTGAGGTATCTTTTGAGTCATAAGTAGCTAAAGGTATCATGGATTATGACACAAGAAAAGAATTATCATATTTCCTGTGTTAGATTCTGCTTGTGGTCAGTGCTGTGACTCAGGGGCCATTCAAGAGATTATAATTATTTAGGTATTTTAAATTATTCAAATAATGAGGATCAAAATTAATTTCCCTAACTCTTATTATTGCAATATTTTTTAAAACAAATTATAGATCCACTTTATTGTATTTTAAACATAATAATTGGGAGTGCTTCTTTTAATATCAGAAACAAAAAAGACTGCTATGTGTTAAGGTAATCAATATTTAAGACCAGCAAGTCTTCTTACAATACCTTCAGATGGTCATTCCACAGTCACCGTTAGGAGATTTGTGATTAACCATAAAAACTAGTAGTAAAGGTGTTAGCTTCACATATTTAAAAAAAGTACTATAATATTTTCTCTGATTTCTGAGATCACTTTTAAATTCCTGACATTTTGAAGCAAATAAGGGCCCTTTTAATGAACATTAAAGTACATTTTCTCCAAGTCTGAGTGTGTCCATCACCAGAAACCAGACGCACATATTTGCAAGAATTTATAAACTAAGGTAAAACCAGATGAAACTGTCAATTTTTAACTCACAAAAATGGATAATTTCATATGATTCAACCTAACAGAATAATAAAATTATATAAATTATTTCTAAACAAAGTTTTCTACAAACATTTTTTTACCCAGATACATTACATACATTTTTTTTTTTTTTTGCATTTTTGAGACAGGTTTTACTATGAAGTTCAGGCTCATCTTGAACTCACTTTGTAACCCAGGTTGTTCTCGAACTCCCAGTGATCTTCCTGCCTCACGCTCCTGAGTGCTGGGATTATGCCTGGTTTATAGTTCTTATTATTAAGCATGTAAGGAAAACATTAAGTATATATGCATTTAACATTACAGAAGTTTGTGCCTTAAATGCTGTACATCTATCTAATGACACACCAAAGTTTACAAGGAAGAAAACAAAATCTAGAAAATCCATACATCTTTTGGGAAACTGGCAGAGTACAGTATCATGTTGGCAACAAGCTCTAGATTGGTGTTTCCCAAACACGTTTGCTGTCAAAACATGTTATAAGGTGGTGACAAAAGAGCAACATGAATTTATGAAATATAATAGGCATCTGGATTAAAGCAGGCAATAAAAATGATCTCAAGGAAAACATATCTTCTGTAGAATACAATTGAAATGTGATCTATATTACAAATATGCATAATAAAGGCTGAAGATGATAAAATAGTTGGACATACATACATCATAGTTTAGAATAAGTTGGTAAAAGAGGTACACCTAAGGCTGCACCAACTCACAAACTGAGCACCAGTCATTCATTCTTCAGGTAACATTTATACATTTCTTTATTCTTAACATTTCCCATCATTGCTTAAAGACAGCTTTTTATATAATAACATAAATATGCTTAAAGTTTATCTTGCATATATTTTTACAGTGCACTTTGGAAGAAAATATTGCTAACACCAGGTCTTTGGTTTATGTTTTGTTTTTGCTGAACCTAAACAAGACAATTTGGAAGCATCATTCTATGTACTGTAAAGGATTAATAAAAAAGATGTCAGTCATAGCACATCACTTAATTTATTTTAAAGATTTTATGAACACTGAGACTAACTTCCAATTTATGTGGCTGTGAGTGAGCTCACCTACTTCTTTATCAGATTGGGACATTAAATTGAAAGCTAAAATGATCAGTTAATTAATTAAAGAGTTCCTTCAATTATAAACTCCAAATACAAGACAATTGAGAGCTCCTTATATATATATATATATATATATATATCCCTCATCAGTTCCTTTTTTTATATCCTTAAAGTACCTAGCATAGTACCTTTCATATAGTAGACATTTAATAAAAATGCCCGTGGAAAAGAGATAGTATGACATAGTCCGATAACCCTAGATTTAAATTCTAACTCTATCTCTTATAAGCTGAGCAGCCATAGGCAAATTTTTTAATCTCAGGATTTGTCCATCGTATATTAGATGATAGTAATAACTTGTTCCATGGTTGCTATAAAAATTGAGATAAATCAAATGTATCCAGTATGAAGTGTCAGCATACAACAGAAACTAATTAAACGTTAAGGCCCTTTCCTTATTTTATTTTTCATATTAGAGTCAATTCTAGAAAAAATTATAAAGAAAAGTCCCCTTCTGCTTTTCCCTTTAATTCCCTTCTCCCCAGTAGTTCACATCCTCACTGCACTGTCATCACACCTCTGTTGGTACATTGCTGAGATAGGCAGGTCAGACTTGAATTCTTATTCTATCTCCAGTCCTCAGTAGTCGTTTTATTTGGCTAAGCCATTCAGTGTCAGGGGTGAGGTTTTAGCCAGTTTTATTTGGAGATTGGTCAGCTGGATGTGGTAATTTAAACACTCTTTATACTGAAAACAAAAACATACCATGACTCTAGATTCCTATGGGTTCATGTTCGCCATCTCTATCACCCCAAATGTGTTGCTGAGAAAGTTGGTGACCTCTTAGGTTTCTTTCAGCTCAGGAATTAGTTCAGCTCATCATATCTCCAACTCCTCTCCACCAAATTTCAACTTAACCTGATAAACTAGGCATCAGGGGAAACCTACTGCATATTGCCCAAGGCTTCCAGAGGCAATTTTCTGGGCACAAGCAATTAGCTGCTCTAGACAAAACTGCACGGTAGGCAAAGCTTGCTTCCTCCTTCTCCTGCAGCACTCACTTCCTCCACCTGTAGGCTTCCTCCACCACCTTCAGCCTGCCAGAACACTCACTCCCATCTACAATTTTTCTTCCACCCAAATCTCAGGATCTAAAAGTTTCCCGTCCTCCCATATACTTTTCCATTCCTTCTTTGGAATTAATCTCAGTTGGGTTAAACAAGATGATTTGATTTAAATTTTTCTGATTGACATCTGCATTTAAACAAAGAATATGTTAGCATAAATAGTGAAACATTTATAGGAAATATTTCTGAATTTGGGACCATTAACATGCCCTTTGTTCACTGTAGGCTACTGGATTTTGTTATACTAGTTTCTGAATCTTTAAAAAAAATAGATCATTTTTTATATTCCTGCCCATGGTAAATTAATCAATGCCAATAGGATTGTCTTAAGTAATATGCAATCACAGTCACTCCCCCGCCGCATATTGCTCCTTCAATGCATATTTCATTATCCTCCCTCATTTAAATTAGGTGGTCTCAGACTTGTAACCAAGAATTTCTATAGAGATCTGGTTGTGTTTTGTTTGGCCATGTTATTGATCAAATTGTAATTGAAAACAAGGTAGATACAATTTTTACTTAGCAATTAAAACAATTTAGCACCTATTATTTTGTATCTGGTCTATTTCATATATTTATGTTAGTTATACTGGGCACTTGAGTTTGTGGTTCCTACTTATTCCTTCAAGATCCTATCCAAAACTCATATTTTTTATAAAAATATGAGAACCAATTCTCTGTTTACTTAGGTTACAGGGAAGTAACTCCTAACCAGTTAGATGTGCCGAGTTCATGTCTCAGGATGTCAAAATCAAAGACAAAGGAGGTGAAGGAAAATGGCATTAACAGAAATCTCCTGAGATTCAAGAGGAGTCCCAAAAGTGGGTTGTCACTGTGGCTGTTTGTCTAGGGGGGTTTTATACAGTAAAACCACGTAACAGTTTACCCTGGGTCAAACTAAATTCAATCTATATGATATAAATACAGTTACTTAGCTAATACTGATTTAATAGAAAACCCAGGGTATAGCATGGAGAAGAACAAAGGCATTTCTGGAAAGGGTAGGTGCGAGAGTCAGAGAGTTCTGGGTCATCTAACTATGTGTTCATTACACCGTTTCTATGAGTTTGTTATGTTCAGGCTTATTGGACTAAATGGTGTGGTCACAGTACAGCTTTGAGTTGTTGTTTATTTCTGGGGAAGCTTGCAGGCCTATTCTTCTTGGCTACTTTTTGGGGACTACTTTCTATCAATTCAGCCATTAACTACAGCCTGGTTTGCTTCATCTCTGTCTTGGATCTGTCTTTGGCTTTCTAACTGCCTACCAACCTCTACATAATTTAGTGATCAATCTGTAATACTAATAGCCAGTGAGTCCCTAGTTGCATTTAAGGTAAGTACTTAGTGTGTATGCAGGGGCTGCCAATAGAAAACAGTCTGATAATGTAGTTCAATGGAATATGTCTCATTCTGGAAAATTAAGATTGTGATACTAAGAAAGCAAGAGGTATTTTGAGGCAGGCTTGGCTTTCCTATTCTTTTAAATTGCCCAGTGTAGGATGTTGACTTCCCTTATATGTAGGAATGTCTAGTATCATCTTGCACCTTCTTGTGACTCTGGAGGCAGTATAAATTCATATATCTCGTATACATGGTGTCAATATTTAGAGAAACTTTGTTTGCCTTATACAGTATCTTTTTCTTCTTCTGGCATTTAAACTAAGATATTTGAACCATTTGGATCTCAGTCAGGATCCACTTCTCTGTTGTCTTTTCCTTCAGCAAAGCAAAATAAGCAATGGAAGAATATTGTTTTCACTTCCCTCCAATGTCATGATTCTCACAAGAGGATAAATGTAATAATATTGACAGTAGCCACCATAAAAATAGTATCTCAAATCTTAAGTTTTTCTGTGATTATACTATAATAGCCATTCTCCTAGTAATTTGGTAACTTCTTTGGACTTGAAGTTGAAAGGAGTTAATGTTATTCTAAATCTCATCCTTTTGCACAGAGTAATGGCAAAATTCCAGCATAATAATACTGGACATTTACATAATGTTCCTTTTCATAGGCATTCATAATGCTTTAAAAGTTTCTTATGTATTTCCTCAATATTCGGTAAGAAAAAGAGAAGCTGATTGAGTCTAGATAGAGAAAAAGGAATAGAGAAAACTTGAATCCAGAAAAATAAAGTGTCTAAGGTAGAAAGCTTAACAGTGGACACTTAACTAGAACCTAATGTTCTTTCCACTATCCTTTTGATAGGAAAAGGATTTTTCTTTTCTAGAGTCTGCTATGTAATACCACATTAATATTGAATAGCAAGAAATCATTAAAGTGGCCCTTAGACTTGAGCATATTTAGAAGGCAAGAATTAAAAATGGTTTCCAAATAAGACTATTTTTTTAAGCTAAAAGACTGATAGAAGTCCAAATTACAAGTAAATATGAAATGCTCAGATAAGAAGCAGTATCTTTAGATACTCTGTATTGTTAGTTTTAAAAAAAAATCAGACTATCCTTAAATAACCTAGAAATAATCATTAATAATAATTCATCTGATAAATTTCTCAAAATAAAAATATATACAGCCTAAAACCACTAGAGACTTTTTAAGAGTATTAAATTTAAAAGAAGGAAAGAAGATACTTGAAATAGAAAAATTTTTATTTCTATTACTTAGGTTAAAGGGAAGTAACTCCTAACCAGTTAGATGTGCCAAGTTCATGTCTCAGGATGTCAAAGGAGGTGAAGGAAAATGGCATTAACAGAAATCTCCTGAGATTCAAGAAGAGTCCCAAAAGTGGGTTGTGGCTGTTTGTCTAGGGGGGTTTTATACAGTAAAACCATGTAACAGCTTACCTTTGGTCAAACTAAATTCAACCTATATGATATAAATACAGTTACTTAGCTAATACTGATTTAATAGAAAACCCAGGGTATAGCATGGAGAAGAACAAAGGCATTTCTGGAGGAAATTTCATGGAGGTGGGAGGGTATATAAAGTAATTAAAGTTTGAGTCTGATTTTTCTAAGGCAGGAAACAAACTAGTGATAGCCCTGGGGATTTAAAAGTTTCCTCAATGTTTCTGGAGAGGGAGAAAATAGGCTCATTAACAAATAACAAATGAGATGAAATGAAGTTTTGGAATGGTTGAGTACTGAGCTGCTTTTTAAAAACATATACACATTTTTATTCAAATTGAAAATTTTTATTGAAATAAGACAAACAGAAAATAAGCTAAGGACAAAAAAGCAACAGGGCTTGTCAGCATACTCTGATACATAGCAAGCAAGGAAACTTAGTCTTTGCAAAATAAGAATTTTCTAAACCAGTAGACTTTGGATGTGCACTTTCCCATTAGAGATGTGAATGAACTGAGTAATTTACCTTCTAAGCCACACTTTCTCTTGTGTCTTCATCTAGCCAGGACGATCAAACCATATTTAAATACCAGAAACTACCTTAACTTTATACGAAGTATCTTTCTCATATTCTAACTCCTAATATCCTTGGAAAATCATTATTACCAACTATCCTAGGTACTGTGAAAAAGTGAAACATTAGCACCTTTTCTAATATTTCTGTTCACATTGGACCCTCATCTTTCTCTCAGGAGCCACCTGGCCTTCAATATATCACTTACTGACAAGTATGTTTTTCCTTAAAATGATATTTACTTAATTTATTTATGAACTGGGGAACAGAAAACTAAATCCCTAGGACCATAAACAAGCAATCATATCCATAAAACTCCTTGAAGGCCAAACATTCTTTTTAAAAGAATTTTAATTGAAAAAAGGAACTAATATAGCTGATTAACATTTCAGAGTTTCAAAAAGACGAATATATGGTTAAAAGTAGGTATTCTTCACATCCTAAATCACTATCCCAATTCTCAGAAGTGATCACTGTTGAATTATTTATGTAACCTTTCATACAGATATTTAATATAAAAACATGTATATATAAAACAAACAAAAGCTGATTTAAACCTTGTTCTTTGCCATCTGCAAAGTTAACACTTTCTCTTGGGCAGTGTCTCACATGGATACATGGCCTTTATAATGGCCATATATTATTATATGGGAAAACATGGTTAATAAGTGTCCTGCATTGGGCATGTTCATTGCTTCTATGTTGGTCACCATTCCACTGCTGGGACAAAATATCTGACATCCATTACTTAAAAAGGCAAGGTTTATTTTGGCTGATGATTTGAGAAATTTAGTCCATGGTCAACTGCCTTCAAAGCAGAAGCATCATAGTAAAAGAGTATGGTGGAGAAAAAGCTGATCAATTCATGGAATCTGGGAAGCAGAAATCAAGGGAACAATGAGACAGCAGGGACCAGATCTGTTCTCCAATGTTACATCTCCACAACTCATCCAGACACAAACAGGAATGTGCTATATTAATCTCTTAGGTGGCTCTCAATTAAATCTAGTTGCCTATCAAAACTAATCATAAGTCTATTTTTGCCAAAATGACACCCAAACATGTCTCCTTAAACGATACTTAATCTCCAAAAAGAGACCTAACATGATGTAACAATCCTGCATATAATAACAACAAAAAATGCACTAATTTCTTTCCCAAAATCTCAACAGTCCTCTCATTCCTTCAAAGTTCAAGTCAAAAGTCTTTTCTGAGACTCAAGGCAATTCTGACTTGTGAATACCTATAAAATTCAAAAAGCAAATTAAATATACTCAAGATGACAATGTCACAGGATTAGAAGTCCCCTCCAAAAAGAAGAGGGATAGAAAGTATCAGACAAAGCAAGACTGACACTAATAAAGTAAACAATAAATCTCGTGGCTCTGTGTCTTGCATCTGGGGATGTGGTGGCTAGATATGAGATCCAACACTGATCCACCTTATCTTTGACTAAGGTGCTAAACACATTCACTGGAAGAAAGATAGTCTCTTTAATAAATGGTGCCAGAAAAACTGGCTCTACACACGCCAGAGATTAAAATTGGGCCCATATCTTTCACCATGCACTAACTAAATTCAGAATGGATGAGAGATCTAAAAAGTAAAACAGAAACAATAAATCTACTGGAAGATAGAAAAGGTAAAACTCTTGAAGACACAGTTGTAGGCAGTGACTTTATGAACAAAATCTCAGTTGCACAGGAGCTGTCACAAAGAATCAACACCTGGGATCTCACCTTATTAAAGAGCTTTTGCACAGCAAGAGAAACCACTGAAAGAGTGAAGAGACAACCCACAATGTGGGAGAAAATGTTTGCCAGCTGTTCCTCGGACAAAAGATTGCTGTCAAAAATATATAAAGAACTAAAAAAAAAAAAATCAAACCTTCCAAATTTAAAGACCCAATCCAAAAATGGGCATCTGAGATGAATATACACTTTTCAGATGAAGAAATACAAACAGCAAATAAATATATGAAAAAAAGTGAAGTACCACTGGTCATTCAAGAGGTACAAATTAAAACAACACTGAGATACTACCTCACCCCAGAAAAAATTGTTATCAACAAGAAATCAACCAATAACAAATGCTGGAGGGGATATGGGATAAAAGGAACCCTTCTCACTATTGGTGGGAGTGTAGACTGGTGCAGCCACTATGGAAATCAGTGTGGCAATTCCCCCCAAAATAGGATTGGATATCTTATTTGACCCATTTATTCCCTTTCTGGGTATCTTCCCAGAAGAATTAAAAATATCATACCACAGCAATATATGTGTGACCATGTTTATAGCAGCACAATTTGTAATTGCTAGATCTTGGAAACACCCAAATGCCCATCAAACAAGGAATGGATAAAAAAAGATATGGTATTTTTATACAATGGAATACCATTCAGCCATAAAGGATAAACTGGAGACTCTCATAGGTAAATGAGTGGAACTTGAGACCATACTCATTAGTGAAATAAATCTGACATGCATGTGTAAACATCATATTGTCTGACTATATGAGAAGCTGAAAGAAACTATATGCATCAAAGATAGTTAACATAGTTATACTACTGATTTTTCTGAGCTCACTGAAGAGATATATTTGTGCTAGCATTGTTAACTGATGTGAAGATAATATACAATGTATACACTTTTGTGTATACCCCCCAATTGTTGTGTTTTGAAATTTTATTTCATTTTTTTCTCTTTAAAATAAAATAAATAAATTTTTTAAAGATGTGAGGTCCAAAAGACTCTGGCAGCCCCATTCCTATGTTCTTTCTTATAGCCCACATGGTCTCTCTCTCACTGAAGCTTTCCTCAACAGACATTCAACATCTCTGGCATCTTCATCTCCTGAGATCTCTATGTCAGCTTCAGCTCCCCTCTCATATTTTCAGGTAGGGATTCCTAGCAAGGACAGTTACCCTATGACACATTGTAAAAGTTCCCATATCATTCTTTGAAATCTGAATAGAAGGCTTCATGGCCCCATGACTCTTGCATTCTGCATGACTGCAAAACCAGCATCATATAGATGATGCCAAAGTCAGTCACCATTGCAAGCAGTGGCCCAGCTTTCTTGTATCATGGCTGCAGCAGTCTCTGAGTGCCTATATTGTTATTCACTCTGTCCTGAGTAAGCAGGGCATGCTAGAGCTCTTTTTCTCAAAGCAAAGCCTTTCAAAGGAGTACACACTTTTACACTCTTGAGCCTGCAATAAGTAGGATCTTGCTGATTCCTGAGACATTGTCAAGGCATCTTTCTCTTTGTTATGGTGCAAAGTACTGACTTCTTTTTAATGACATGAATCTTTTCAGCAACCACACTTTTCTTGGCCCCAACTTTATACATGCATCTTTTCTGGTAAAACTACAAAATTTTCAAATCTTTTGACTCTGTGTTTTGCTCCTGATTCTCATTATAAATCTAGTTAAAAGAACATGGCAGTATTGTGACTTCTTGAACATTATACTGCCTTGAAACTTCCTCCACTAGTTAATTACTTCACCACCTTTAAATTCAGCCTTACACAAAGTCTTGGGATATGGATGAAATTTATAGAAGTTCTTTGCCAAAATTTAACATGCATGGCCTTTAGTTGAATTCCCAATACTTCTCATTTATATCCAAAACCTTATGAGCACTGTCTTTACTGTCCACATTCCTATCAGTATTCTGGTCTTCTAAGCTCCTACCAGAACTGTCCATCAAACTTTGCTTACAGGACTCTTGGAATTCTTTAGTCCAAATATCCAAATCTTCCCGAATGCCTCCTGCAAAGAAATTCCAAAGGCTTCCGAACAACACTGTCAGGGACAGTCAAAGCAACAACTCTAATACTCAGTCATAATTTTTTGTACTGGTAATATTTCAATTGCTGGGAGAAGGTATTTGACACCCACAACTAAACTGAGGGCAAGTTTATTTCTGCTCGTACTTTCGGAGGTTTCAGTCCATGGCTGGTTGCCTGCAAGATAGAAACATCATGGCAGATGGGCAAGGTGGAGAAAAACTGTTCAACTCTTGGCATCTGAGAAACAGAAAACAGGAAAAGGATCCAGGAACTAGGTATAGTCCCAAAGGTAACAACCTCCCTCCCTTAACCCATTCAGACACACCCAAAAACATATTTTACAAATCTTCTAGAAGTTTCTCAATCCAATCAAGTTTACAATCAAAATTAACCACCACAATTTCTTATCTTTTACAATTAAATTAACTATATGATCTGTAAAAAGAGATGAGTATACTTTTAGTCAGGTTTGTTGCAGAAATTAAATGAGATTATATATGTGAAAGTATATAGAATGCCTAGCACAGAATAGGTATTTTTAGTACATTAGCTAAATGAATAAATGAAGGGTGCAAATGAACCAACAATGATTCCAGTTTTGCTTCCTGTCTGATTAAGTCTCCATCAACTAGAATGAAAGCCTCAAGAAAATTAGGACTTTTCACTGGTGTAATGCACATCTATAATTCCAACACTTGGGAGGCTGAGGTAGGAGGATTGCTATGAATCTGAGGCTAGACAGGCTACAAACAGAGTTCAAGGACTGGTTCACCTACACAGTGAAATTAGTGATTCTGCCTTAAAAAAAAAGTTAAGATTTTTCCCCTTCTGTTCTCAGGATTAAACCCCCAGCCTCAACACACGTTAGGCAAGCACTCTGCCACTGCACTATACCCCCAGCCCAGGGATCAATTCACTCATGCTGAATCATTAGTGCCTAGAACATGTCTTACATATGGTAATTGTTCAAATAATATTAATAAATGAATAAATATTAGAGTCATTATTCTTACTTCCCTCAGACCCATAATTTTAATTTCAAGTTAAAAGGATCTATTTAAGATCAAAGTGTAGCCTTATTTCAAGTGGTATTATTTGTAATCACATTCAGAGAAAAGTTAAAGGTCCAGGCCACCCCAGATGAGTATGGAACATGAGCAATTTAACCTGTCTTCACTGCCCAAAATAATCTCACTTGAAAGGATAATGCACTGTAAGCAACTTTAATAAGCCTCTTTGAATATCATTATGGACAGGAACTTTGAAAGTGATTTTAATTACATTTTAAAAAGGTACAACACCTATATGGCCCTGCCTCCTAGTATGAGTCTCAGGATAGCTAACCTAGTTGTTCTACCCAAAGGATGAGCCTCTTCAGACAACCAAAGTTTATAAACATGTAACTTTTTTCAAATATAAAGTGTAGTCAATGGATCTTTTAAAAAATAATAACATTAAACTCACTAATAATTGCTTTATTTAGAGAGAAAGAATTGGAATCAGGGAGCGGTCTCAATCCTGGTTGTACCAAGAGTATGCATTGGATATGGGAATGTCTCTGTCCTGTGTGTTGTCAACGGGGAAAATGTTCACAACCAGTCTCAATTCAGGCTTTTAAGGTCATGTAAGGAAGTTGTTCAGATTTCTAGAGCCATCTACCTATGTATCCGGGGCAACTAAGGTTTTAAATTAGTGATCATGGTATAATTCAGATAAACTGGTTTGACCCTGGCTTGGCTAATTTTCATATTCAAATAAACATAGTTGGGAGTCTCAAAGTAAATAATAGTACAATACTCTCTTCACTCTTTGTTTTCTGACTTAATTTCTTGATAACTGCAAAGAGGAGAGTACATTCTGAGTGCAGAACAAGAATAATTTCAAGTTCTTTTCCTATTGTCCCTGTCACTTCACACAGATGCAGCTGGTTCTGAAAATCTTCCTTCTCAGTTCTCAATCCTTCAAAACATCATGTCACTCCCAGCCAAGAGATCTAAGTTTCTTCTCTTCCTCCACCTTTTTGATATCATGGTCAATCTATTTAATCTCAGGGATGGTTACTTTGGGCACAAATGGTTTTCCTTTCTAGACTTCAATACTGATCAAGGTAGATATCCTTGCTCTTTAGTTCAGACTGAGTTTGAATTCACTGTGAAGCCCAGGTTGATCTCAGATTTGTGGTGATTCTCCTGCCTCAGCCTCCCAAGTGCTGCAATTACAGGTGTGTACCACCATATCCAGCAAAAGTATCCTTTATTGTCAGAATCTCCTGCAAATTACTCGAATGAATTTTGTTTCTGTTTTTAAATTTTATATTATTTTCTAATTTCTTCCTTTTTCATTATAATTTCTTTTGTTTTGTGAGACAGGATCTCCCCTACTTAGCTCAGGCTAGCTTTGAATTCACTGTGTAGTCCAGGCTGGCCTCAAACTCTTGGCGACCCCCTGTCTCAGCCTCTCTAGGGCTTCAAGCTTGTGGCGACCCTCCTGTCTCAGCCCCCCTAGTACTGGAATTACAGGCATGCATCATCACTTTCAGTTCTTACTGTACTTTCTATTTGTAAGATCAACCTCATAAGAAAAAAGTTGTTGATTTCATAACAAATACTTATTTTATAACAACAAAAGTCAATTATAACAGCTTATATATACTGTGAGAAAACTTGAAAAAATTTTTTAAAAACAATAATATATGAAGAAAACCTTGATTTTAGTAAATTTTCTTCCAATATTCTAAATATACACATATACACATTATACTATCCTGTTATTTAACATTGTGTTTGTATTTTCTTCTATTTTATTTTAATGGATCCATGGCACTTTATTGTATGAATGTATCACAATTTATTTGTCCATATCTCTATTATTAGAAACTTATAGTTTCCAATTTTACAACTTGATAACTAAAGTTCACTAATCTTTCATGTATAGTTCTTTAAAATATATCACAAATATTAGAATCCCAGAGCCAAACATTATAAACATTTCTCTAAATTTTATGAAAAATTTCAATTGTAACCCAAAATAAAGATCAAAAGAATAAATTTTCTTACAGATGTCACTATATAGATATCAGCATATCAAAATTTATATTTGTATTTAAGTTTGTTGATATGCAGTATATTGTCAAGACCTTTCGAGAAATGATTTTCACTTTGACCTACACTATGAAAATCCTACAAATATTCTAAACAGTAGTGAATATTTTCAATATGTGATCTTTGCTAACAAATGTAGAAAAAGTATTTGGCCAGGCATTTTTAGACCAGCTGGGTCTCGAGCTGGGCGTGCTGGCTCATGCCTGTAAATCCCAACACTCAGGAGGCTGAGGCAAGAGGATTGTTGTGAGTTCAAGACAAGCATGGGCTACAAAATGAGCTCAAGGCCAACCTGAACTGAATAGCGAGACCCTGTCTCAAAAAGACAAAAACAAAAAACAAAACAAACAAACAAAAAAACAAACCTCATCTCATCTCACCTATAGTTTCTATCTTTCAAGACTGTCAGAATATTTTCACTTGAGGAGAGAAGTACAGGCTTCAAATAGCAATTCTTCTGCCTTTGGAGAAGAACTGTGAGTTTGTACTTGGGCAACCCAAACCCAATTCTGATCATCCAGTTACTAATCAAGATTCATTGTGAATAATGATTATGGGGGCAGGATACCAAAGATTGAACTCATGACTTTGTGCTTACCATTCAGGTGCTTGAGCCACTGAGCTAAATCCCCAGCTCCTAGCCAGGCATGGTGGTGCAACCCCAGCACTGTATTTCCAGCACTCAGGAGGCTAAGGTAGGAGGATTGTTGTAAATTCGATACTAGCCTGGACTACAAAGTGAGCCCAAGGCTAGCTGAACCACATTGCAAGACCCTGTCTAAAAGACAAAAAATAAATAAATTAAATAAACAAATAAATAAATAAATAAATCCCCTGCTGGGGGTTTAGCTCAGTAGCATAAGCACCTGCCTGGTAAGTGTGAGGTCATGAGTTTGATCCCCGGCACCAAAAATAAATAAATAAATAAATAAATCCCCAGCTCCTTATGAATAGTGATTATTAAAGGCTTTTGGCAGCTTGTAATCCCATGCTAATAGTTTCCATATGTCAGCCTTCTTTAAATCTGTATCTTTTCTGTGTTGGTATCTATTTTTTAATTAGAATATGTAGTTAAAAAACTGATTATTCTATACACATTTATTATATCTTAAATATATATAATATATTAAATACCCATATATAGAATTGAAAGTTACATTGAATAATTTACTATTCTGATTTGAAGCTAAATAACAAAAACATTATTATATAAATTACACAATGGTTCTATAGTATATTGAAAAGATTACTAATAAAGTGAGGAAAAACTACATATTTATCTTATTTACTTTTCTCACTGCTAAGACAAAATACTCAGCACCCAAAGTGAAAGGAGGAAAGGTTATTCTAGTCCACAGTATGTAGAGGTTTCAGTTCAAAGCTGGCTCCAAGGCAGAGCAATGGCAGAGGACCATCAGAGAGGAGAAACCGTTCATGGTGGGAAGAAGGCAGCTAAGCAATGAAGTAGCAAGTGACAATAGCAGCCCTCTTTTTGTCTCTTATATTTTATGTGGGCTACCCAATCTCAGAGCAGGTAGCAGTCACACCTAGGATGGGTCACCAATAATCCTAGTATCATACCATGCATCAATCTCAGCATTACACTGAATCTTCAAATCACATACTGTAAATCCAGCCACCTCTGAAAAGCCCTACCTATGACTGCATGAGACTTTGGAGGAACATCTAGATACAAGCCACAAGACTTTATTTTGCTATTAACTAGTTTTACAAGGTTAAGTTACATATAGTATATAATATGAGGTTAGTTTTCAAACCAATGGATACTTAATTTTGATTTTTAAAAATTTACTAGTTTTGTCTAGTTGTAAAATTCCAATTCATTGCCTGTTTGCTACAAAAAATACACTTAAAGTTAATAGCTAGCAGAGTAGTTGTAACTACATTATCTGGAGGAGTAAAGTAAGTCACCTAGTGGTATGTTGCTGATAAATGCTTAAAAACCAGCTCTCTGAAGAAAAAAACTCATATGTATCTTTGACCTACTTGCATAGAGTAAATGTTCCTAACATTGATGAATGTGGATTTGGAAAGAAGTAGACGTAATCATCTCACAAGTCAGTGTGAGCTGGCTCTGACACAACACTAGCCCTGAATTTGTATGGTATTTCAGGTAGAAAACATTCTACGGCAAGTAATAAAATACCTAGCTGAGAGCTCCAGTGGCGCAATTGATTAGCGCGAGGTACTTATAAAATACCCAGCTGACCCTGGATTAAACAATAAAGGCATTTAAAGGTAGTGGTTCAAAGGTTTGTTTTGTTTTGTTTTGTTTTGTTTTGTTTTTTAAGAAGTTTCACCATCCCAAGGCATTGAGTCAGTTTCTTTACAATTTTCTTGGCCTTGTACCTCCACTGTTGCAAAATAGCAGCAGTAGCTACAAGTTTGTTTTGTTTTGTCCCTTTAAAACAGTGCCCAAAGTAGGAAAGACAAAAAAGTGAATATCCTTTTTCCCTGCTTTATTTTCTCTCCTTTTATTGAAAGGAAACATTTTGCTCAGAAATTCCAGCAGTCTTCCCTTTATGTTTCATTAGCAAGCATGAATGACATATCTGTCCTTAGATTTATCCCTGGCAAAGAGAATCTGAATTGCCACGGTTGGCTCAGACCGGTTGTGGTTCTAACCCTGGGACTGAACATAAGGAAGGAGAATTCATGTACACAAATGATATTGTCGGCTGCACATTAAAATGTTTCAAGCTGAAAAATACTGATGCTTTCAACTATTAACTCCAGTTTGACTTGATAATCAGTGAGCTTGTTCAACAGGCAGACAAAAATATATATTTGTCTTTCTTTCTTGATCACATGCCCAAGAATGGTTTTATAGGGAACTTTGTAGCAGAGTCACTAATCCACTTGTCTTTTTTAAACCTTTATGCCCCTGAAACAGTCTATGTTTTAAAATGTCAATCCATATCATAACTTCCAAAGAAATTTTATTTAATTAACACGAACCCCTTAAATGTGCTTTGTAACCATTTGGAGTAAATTAGTTTTTACATAATTAAAACATTTCGACTTACTGCCCTAATTCAGATCTTTTATTATGTTAGTATGTAATGTGCTTTATTTTATCTATTAGTCAAGTCCACTTAGTTTATAGATGAGGTCATAATATATGCACTCAAGTAGTACGTTTTCATGTATATAAAATGAATCTGTAGTTAATGTTTTGATACTTCATTTTGTGACATTCATGGAATTTGCTAGATGCACCCAAAATAAAAAAGTAGAAAGGAGTAGACAGTATTTAAACAAGACTTTGAATGAACACTTACATAGGAAAGAGCGATTTAAAAAGCCAAAAGATTCTCAAGTTTGTCTCCAAGGACTACAGAGCTTCTAAAAAATACAATCCCTGCTCCAACTCTGCTTCCTTGTATCCTCCTAACTACCATTTATACTCCTCTCTTTATTTGCAAGTGCAAATGATAGCACACAGAAAAGTGTTCCTTTATTGGAGTCTTAATAATGTGACAAGTGTCATCTTTTACTTTTAGCATTTAATCATTGAAACTATACAGGAGGAAAGGGTACGTAATTAGATATTTTTATTGTAAAATTATAGAAGGTTACTATTAAAAAATTACAGCATTGAAATTCATTAGGTTGTTGTCCGATTATTTCAATTGAGATGGTATATGAGCACATAGATCTAGAGAATTCTGTACTCAGTTTAGACTGTTGAGCCTACTATTAATTTTGTCTATACCATATGAGTAGATTGTCTAACTTGAGATGTATTATATACCCCAAGGCTTCATAAAGCTTACATTTTAACTGCTCAATACTTTTCTATGCCTCCCATAATGCCTAACATTAAGAATCAAGAATTATCTGTTGCTCCAGGGTTTTGTTTTCATTTTATTATATAAGGGTTGCCCCTGTCATTCACTGACACAGTGAATCTAACTCCATCAAATTAAGAGATCATATTGACATTTCATATAATTGAAACGAAATGCTGCTTGAATTATCTGAATAAATTCTGTGTTTAAAATGAGCATTTCAAAGCCAGGCATGGTGGCACAGATCTGTAATCCCAGCACTCGAGAGGCTGAGGCAGGAGGACTGCTACAAGTTCAAGGCCTACATAGTGAGTTCAGTGGCAGCCTGAACTATAAAGTGAGATCTTATCTCCAAAAAACAAAACAAAAAAATTAAATAAATAAAAATGAGCATTTTAATGCAAAAAGAAAAAAAGCTTAGCATAGAAAAATATCGATCTTGAATTGAGTTCCTAAAATGGCAGGCCAAATGCAGTGCACAAATATACATTTGGTCCACACAGCACTTGAAAGTCAAGTGGTCACCCCCCCAAAATTTAGATTTTTAACTTCTCTTAAAAATCATTAAGAAGTGGTAAGACAGAGTTTGCATTTTTAGCTAGACCTAATCACCCAATCCAAGGCTTTTACTACTTTCCAACCCTGCAAAATCCCCACTCTACGAGGGGCTCCACATTTTCACATAGCACCTCTACCTGCCAGTGTCTTACATATAAGGTGTCTAATCTGCATTTGATTATGCAGGTGGGTCCCTGATAAGGCCACTTTCACTACTAAGACAAATGGGGGCTGCTCTCACTCCCACTTGAACCAGGACTTGCACCTAAGGGGTCTTATTACCTAAAGGGGGACACCCCCCTCCATTCACAAAAGGAGACTAGCAGCCCTTTCAGGATTCTGGTTCTAAAAAGTATTAAGAGTAAGAACTTTGTCTTATTTGTCTTATTTGAATTTATAATTTTAGGCCTAGGTCAGTGTAGGACATATAATAAAATATGTATTCAAAACATGTAAGACAAATAAATGATTCATGAATACATGTTTTTAGTTGCTACCATCTACCAAAATTTATTTCCAACAACTTTCAAAAGATTTAAAGTATATTTGGAGAAAATATTGGTACCTTTATCCAGTTATCGGCCTACAGAATTCTAGCCCTTCTTTAAGGTGAATTATTGGTTATAACTCAAATGTTCAAAGTCATACAATTGCTTCTGATATCTCTAGTAAATCAGAAAAAAAAACCCCTAGCTTACTGATCCATCCCTAAAGAACAATATATGCCAGTATTTCTCCCCAAGAAGCAACATTTTTTTTACTGCCTAATTCTGGAAATAAATGTTTGCTGTGTGGCCATCTTTGGTCATGACTGGTGGCAGGGGAGAGTTCGTCATGGAATCATGTCTAATATTTTTTATGTGAAATTTTCCTGTATGTTTTATTTTCAATTTGTGGTGAGAAAAACATTGAATATTTCTACATTAAATGTGAACATTCATCTCAAGTTGGTGTTCCATGGATAATAATCTTTTCTCTCCAAATCATTTATACTTTTTAAATTATTAATCTGCTCCCTTTAACTGTCGAGCCACACATTAACTTTCCAAACACATTCTCACTTATTTCTACTAGATACAAATACGGCTTTAATCAAGCAGCCTTACTTTCAGCAATAATTACACACTTATATATTCATGACTGTTACACATATATCCACATGTATGAATATGTAACTACAGACATATAATTACACATACATTTCTGTGTATAAAATCTCTGCCTGCTTTTCAGTATCAAATGAAATTTATTGCCCTCAAAAACAGATGTATGATACCAGATCAAAATATAGAGTAAATATTTAAATTTAAAATATTATTAAAATAATTAAGATACATTGCTACTAAATACTCCTCATTTTTAATGCAGAAATGGCTATGTCTTTTTTCATGAAAGCTTCTAATGGTATCCCAAACGAAAGGTGAAGGTATAACATAAAATCTGACTCAGAAGAGGCTGTTATACAGATGGTCCAGAAAAAAACAAACAAACAACCCCCCCCCCAAAAAAAAAACCTTAACTAAGCAGCTTTCTGCTGATGCATGTGATTGAAGAAGAAAACCTGAAGCAGTATTTTTCAAAAACAAATCCACAGATCCAACAGCAGAATGACCAGGTAGTGCTCATACGTTCTCCAGATCCACAGAGGAGGAATCTCTAGGGAGTTAGCCTGTAAAATCTGCAGCATTTCCAAGTCTCCTAGATAATTCTTCAATTTCTTGAGAGCCAGAGAACCTCTGCCTTACAGCAGCAATCTCTAGGCATTTTGCTCCTGTGTTCTGAAAGAGTTTTGAAAAAGTAGGTATCATTACACAGGTTTTAAATTGACATCTAAAATTTTCATTCTAATTTTAGATGAGCATAAAAATAGATTTCTCTAGTATAATACTGACATTTTCAAAGAAAATTTTGTATCACTCTAAAATGTATTCAATTACTATTAAAATGCTCATATCTGACAAAATGTAAACAGATGAACTTCAGCAAGTCAGAGTTTTTATATTTTTCTTTTATGTCCTTGAGCTTGTTTCCTTTGTTTTCTTTACAAAATAAGTGCATATTTATATTGAAATTTTATTTTTATTTCATGTGACCATAAAGCGCTGTTAAAATTTCTTCAGAATCAAATTAGTGTTATAATCATTAACAGTACACAATTGACAAAAGGATTTGTATTATATACGATTTACAAGTATTTTTAAGTAGAACAATATTTTTTGGGAATAATTTTATTAATTTAATGGGTAGGCTAGTTTGTGTGTTCATAGTTGATTATTACTTATCATTGGAATATGACTTTTTCAGAATCAATTATAACCATACATATAACTCTCATGGAGAAGACTAGTTTACACAAAAAAGTAGATTGGAATGGAAGATAATTTTGTTATAGCAATGTTACTCAAAATCTTTAAAACTTCTTCTAAATTGTAGGCCAAAAATCATATTGTTATTGTGAAATTTTAATTCTAATAAATTTAACTTAGTTTTATTAGGTCTTTTTTCAGTCTTGTTAAAAGCGAAAAATTGGATCACTGGTCCATACTGAACAACTTGTAATTAATTCAATCATTAATAATTCTTCACTTTCTTTATCCTCAATACCAATATTTTTAATTTTGGTGAGTTTAGTGCCGTCAAAGATTTCACATACCTCCCCAAGCAAGTCATGAAGATTTCAGATGATAAAAATGTACTATATTATTTTAATAAGTAGGGAAAAGTGATTAGGAAAAGGGAGGTAGCAAAGATATAAAGGGAAATTCTCAGGCAGATCCATTTTAGTTAATAGCACTTATGGAAATTGATGATCTGGGAAGAGAGACTGTAAAAATTACCCTTGTTTCCATCTGTCTTGAAGTATTCGTGAAAGTTCACATACCTCCATTTAAAGACCAATATTTAAACACATCAAGTGGGTGCACTACTTAAAAATAGAAAATAAAAGACCTCAAAGAAAATTTAAGAGTCCCCAACTTTATCTCAAGCTTCTCAAGATCTTGAGTTCTCTCTAAATGTAGGTACATACAAGACTGGGACTGCAAAAGCAAGGATTAAAAGAAAGGTGACAAAAAACAGTCATAAGAGGGTAAAGACATATCAGTGATCTTTAAGAGTCAACAATCTTTTGCTATCAAGATTTTGCAGGACTTCTAGATTTCAGTTAAAATGATTCTTACAACTGCCTCACAGTTCAGAAGCTCAGTCTGGTGTGCGTTAGATAGCACCAGAATATTCCTAGGTTTCTTCCATGAAGTTTCAAGAATTCTGTAATTTAATAGCCACTTCTTTCCCTGTTTAGATACTTCCTCCTCTTTCACTTTCACAGGATATATTGTGCATTTTTGGATTCCACTAATTCCTTTAATTTTTTATACTAGGGAAACAACATGATATTCACCCATGTGACTCTGCACCTTTTCACCCATGAGCATGATCTCAAGTTATATCCATTTACATACAAGTGGCCATTATTAATCTATTATCGCAATTTGAAACCCATACTGTTTTCAATTGTTCTGTTTTGTTTGGTTTTATTCTGTTTTGGTTTGTCTAATTTTTTTATATTTGATGGCATGGACAGCTATTTCAAGATAACAAAATGTATTATGGTAGCCAGTTTTGATTTCCTATTAGCCTTGTATTGCTTTCATTGTTTTGTTTTGACTGATTTTATTCTATATTGTTTTGTTTGATTATATCATGTCTGACCATATAGGCAACTACTTTGAAAATAACAAGATGCATTATGGTACCTACTGTGGTTTTACTATTATCTTGTTTTGAAGTCCTGTACTGTTTCCATTGTTTTGTCTTTATTGATTTTATTCTGTACTATTTTGATTTTATTATGCCTGATGGTATAGGAATTATTTTGAAGATAAAAAGAGGCACTATGGTAGCCATCATTGATTTCCTTGTATTTTGTTTTAAAGTCATGTACCATGGTCATCACTGTGTTTTGATTGATTTTATCCTGTTTTATTTCATTTGGTTTTATTCTCTTCAAAATAAAAAATTAAAAATTCTGTAAATTTTGTTGCACACCAGAGAGGAAGGAAGAATATGACTTCTTTCTCTGCCCCCCTCACTGCCGCCACTCCCTCCTCCCCCTCTCTCTCCTAATATGAAAATAATTGACTCTACTCTTAGAGACCTGGCTTAATTAGACTACTCTGATTTTCTGCTGGCAAAACTTACACTAAAATGGTATTGCTCTGAGTTCTCTAATTATAGAGCAATCACGCTTTTTCTTAACAGATACTAAAACCAAATGCTATAATGTTGGATGAGGGCATTGTGAACAACTTAGTATAAGACCTATTTTGAGGTATCACATGAATTTCAGTGAATTTTATGCAATGACAAGAAGCAACAGATTCAAAGTTTGCTGTAGAAAAACTATGAATTACTACTTTCTTATTCCTATAGTGATTAATTTCCACAAATTATTTAAGAAGTATGCTCGTTGACTATAACCTCTATTATTTCAACCCCTCACTCCTCAGTCTCAATACCTTTCCAATGTCTCCTCTTTTAGGCAATTTCTTCTTCCATTTTCCTTATTACACAGCCTGAACACTGTGATCAGCCTTTTGATACATACTTTCATCAGTATTCTCAGCCCCCTTACTCCATTGAACTTTCTGCTTATCTCTTCTGCCAAGTCCTAGCCTGGAGTCAACCAACCATCTGTTCTCTCAATTATTGTTTTTAGTTTGCCAACTTCTGTTGGAGAAAATTGTATAACTTCTGATTCAGGGCATGGCAAATCACCAATATGCAAACTCACATTGATCTTTAGCACTATATGGCAATCCTTTCTCTCTCATTTGCCACGACTCAGGTGCAACCTCAAGTCACTGACTCTCTGAGGTTTTCTACCTTCCCAATCAACCGATTGGGCCTAAATTTCTATTTCAGGAAAAATTAGTGTTCAACCTCCCTCCTCACCAGTGCTAGTGGTCACCTGCAGATTTACCCTGCCTTCTCCCTACACCTAAGACTAATGCTGTGTATCAGTTATACTGTCTCTATACTACTGAGTTTTCAATAGCTCTTCACCATAATATCTATGTACACTGGAGTATTAAGAAATAAAAACTGCTGATTGACTACAGAAAAGACCACGCAAGCTTAGCAAGTGCTCATCCTTTTTGAATCATTTACAAGCAAGGACAAAAAGGAAGGTGAGTTGGTATGCTGGCTGCCTATTAAATCTTTTAAAATTCTTTCATAGTTCTGCCTGCCAAATGTCACAACATGAAATTTAAAAAGGCTATGCTTTAATGATCAATTCCATTTTTGTCCATTACTGTTTGCTACCACCTGTCATACGTGCAGTCTAAGATGCTATTAATAATAATTAGTACACCCAGTAGTTCCTTTCAACTGTGAGGGGTTTGCTCACCTTCATTCAATCTAAATTTTTCATGGATATTCCTAGGGTAATCAATATGAAGTATGGTTGATCTGTTATGGTTTTACTAATTTAAAATGATATTCACTAGGTATCACACAAAACATTCAAGGGACACGTGCTTGCTGTAGTGAGAGCTTTTGTAAAGCCTGTCTGCAAAGAAGCTTTGCTATATAGGGTAATTAGTGGAGGTATGTATCTAAGAATAGGTCCAGATTTTGTGAGTCTTGATTGAATTCAGCAAAGTTTCTCTTTGTAAAAAATATACAAAATTATAAATACAAAAGGAATTTTAGAGCCTTTGGGAAAGATCCTGAAAATGAAGGGCTCTCAGTTTATAGTTCTGTAAACTCAGCTTTTTGAATCTGACCATTTAATTGGGACATTGAACAAATTTAAACCAACTAAAAATCCACTAAATATGAATTCCAAACATGAACCAGGCACCACTGTAATACAGAACTGATAAGTTTGTTGTGAGCAGAGCTGAAACACTAAAGTGACTGGTTTCTCAGAACACATAGGGCTTAAATTACCCTGGAGAACATCTCTAGAATATGGCTTGGAAATGCTCAATCAATACCTGATAATGACATTGCAGTTCACATTTGACACTTTTGAAAATTGTCTTAAAAGCTTACTTAAAAAATACACACACACATGTGCACACACAAATAAATGTATAATTGTATTATCTCCCACTGACGCAGGTATAGATGATATAGATGAAGATGGGATACCTTAAGGTTTATAAGATGTGTGGTTCTATAAAAAGAGGAAAGTGATGAATCAGAATTTGGAAATAAGCCTAGATTACGGCTTTCTGGGAAAAGAGTACAGCTATGGAAGGACACACTCATAGTATGATACAAAATGTATCTTCTTACTACTCGTCCAATGTCCTTTTATCATGACATTATGGCATATCAAATTTTAAAGATGGGAAAACAATGACAATGGCTCATATGTTATATTACTTTATGATATTCATACACTTTGCCAATTTGGCTTCTATCATTTTTTAAATATTTCTTAGAATTATCTCCTCCTCCTAACCACCAGCCCCACAAAAACACAAAAAGCAAAAAAAATTAGTGCTATGTCTCTTTATCTTTTCCCCACTCAGAACTCATTCCTTCACACAGATAGGCATTCTACAGAGATCTGTTGCCATGGTGTTGATGAGTTATTTTTGATAGATCACCATATTCTAACACAATAGGAATTCCATAATGGAGATACACTGAGATTCTATCCTCTTCACTCAAAGATTTCAGAAGAATACTCACTGCAGTAGGCTAAAGCTAACACAAGAATTGATCTGATGTAGCTAAGTATTTTGGTCAACAATCACCATTGATGCCACTTAACAAGACCTGCTGACTTGTCTTACTTAGGACTATTGTGACATCAAGCTACAGCTAAAATCAGTCCAATGCAACAGGAGTTTCAAGAACAGCAGCACAAAAATGATGTCTTAACTGAATAGGCAAAGAAGGCATATATTTTCAAGAAAGCCTCTTTATTCTTGGAGTAGAAGTTTTCCTTCAAGATGACAAGTGGTGCACACTCTTCAGGCTCTTTTGTACCCTCAAAAAGGTGAGTCTTTAGTGGAAGATGTCAAATGGCAACTATCAGGAGAGAAATGGGGTCCTAATTAACCTAGGGTAAAGACAGATGTTACGATTTCTCTTCCCACAGAAGCTCTAAAATAGATGACAACTACTTGAAGGAACTAAATGAAGACTTAAAGATAAGAAAGCAGGAACTTACAGAGATGCTAAAACCTCTAAAAGACAAGAACAACCTCTTATTCCAGAAGTTAATGTCTAACTTGGAGGAAAAACAAAAAAGGTAAGGGCTCCCTAGTAAGGTATACTAGAGATTGAAAGACTGGAGAATTTAATTTCCACAATTTAGCAATGATTATTTGGATTGCTTTGTTTTTGATTTTGTTTTTAATTTTGAATGTTCAATTCCAGTGGAATATAAAGAAACTATAGCATAAAATCAGGGTGAAGATGCATTCTTTACCTTTTTTTTTTTTAAGTAAAATTAAACATGACTCAGCCTGATCTCATGAGTCTAGAGTTGTTGGTTCTTCCTCCCTTGGTGCCCACTAACGACACAGGTGAAAGCCTTTAATAACCTTGACCTATCAGGGTCATACTGATAGCCTCTGCCTTCACACTGGTAGAATCACTTTAGGATAAATGACCCTGCTCTTTCTACACTAATCATTAGCAGAGTGAATTTTTCTAAGCCTGGGAGCTCTCTGGATTTGGCCCTTGCCTCTTGTCATCATACTAGACTGCTGAGATCTTAACTGTTGCTACAATACTTACTGCTCTTGGGGTCCATCAACTCTCATTTCCTTTCTAGTCTCAGAAAATCTCACCTCGGCATACTTTCTTTAAATAGGCTTTGTATCATAAGCAACTAAGGACTTCAGACTACTGAAGAACATAAGCCAGGCAACAAGTTGTAGTCTGGCACCAGATGATTACAACCAGCAGCACAGACTTCTCTCAGGGCAAAAGAATACAAAGACCTGCTTCCTGCTTAAACCTCCAGGGGAAAGAGGATAAGGAACAAAAATATAAATTAATTAATGGCTATAAAGAGTATTCTCTTTCACAAAGGCTTTAACACTATTTCAGTTTTTTTTTTTTAGGAACTTCTTACTGGGTTTGCATTCTCTGGGGACTACCAAAGAGAAACATGGTTTCCCCAACAAAATAAACAGACTCAAGGGTGCAGGAGAAGGTGAACAGAGATAGTATAGGTAATAAATCTAAGATTTCTCCTGAAAACACTGATGTTTTTAAATCTCCTCCTTTACAGAGGAGAACCACTTCTTTCTCCCCAAAATTCATACACCAAAACATTCTTTTTTCTTCTTCTCCTTCTTCTTGGATTGAACTCACGACCTCACCCTTGCAAGGCACGTACTTATACCACTGAACTAAGCTAAATTCTTGGCTCAATACACCAGCGGGGGCAAAAAGGAATTTCGCTGACTTAAATTTTGAGAACTGAAAAGCACAAAATTCATTAATAAACATTTAGTGATAGCAAGTGTCAATTAGGAGTAGAGTCCTCCTCGTTAAAGCAACTTTCTACACCCAGAAAGACTTCCATAACTGCTGAGATTTCAGCCCCTGCCTAACTTCCATGGTAGAGCACTTTTTGACTGCCTCAGAAGATTTTATATTAGCACTTAGAAGTTGTTTACATTTTATGATATCTTTCTTTAGTCTGCAGATCATGAGGCAGATCATGGCAGGGAAGGAGTGTGATGAATCCTCAGTCGTGGAGCTCATTCAAGAAGCAGAGGAGATGAAACAGAACCTGGTAAGAGGTTGGTAGGTACTCCTGAACAGAGCTCAGTTCCACTGCTGGTGACAGAAGTACAAGGAAACACAGAGTGCTAATTTCCTGCACCTGACGCTCGAACAGTTCTATTTCTTTAAGACAGAAAGCCCAGGATGATCCAAAAGGAGTCAGATAGAATGTTGGAAAGAAAAGAACTAACAACCAAAACTCTCTTTCTTTGGCTTTTTAAAACCTTTTCATCTAGTGGTTAATGAATATAAGCATATTAACTCTTCACACTGTTATAAACCAGGAGACACCTATCCAAGTAAAAGAAAAAAAGTGGTTTGCTCATAAAAAATCTTAGATCTTTTAAAAATCAACTATATAAAGAACTTTAAAGATTATAAAATATTTATCTAAGCCCCTGAGATATTGTCATATGATGAGAAATACCTTAGAATTTAGAACTAATTTCTAGAGGTATTGCCTCATAATCCTATTTTTTACTTCTAATAGCAACTATTTGTAACCATCATTATATTCATCTCTAGCATTCCTGGATTTTTACTAGGCCCATTCATCATTGCCTTCCTCTATGGTTTATTATGTCCCTTGATCCCTTTGCCACCATTAATGTAGTAATTTCTTCCAATCTCACTTTAATGTCTGCACAACACATGTCTCTGTTTGTTTGGTCCCCCATCAACAGGAAAGGAAAAACAAGATGCTTCGGAAGGAAATGGAGATACTATGGAACAAGGTGTGCCTCTAAGGATCTCTTGAAAGTACTGTCCTGCAGATTATAATGCAAAGAACCTCCCATTCATCCATCCTTGTCCTCATTTTTTCATGTCCTTGCTTCAACCATGCCTCATTCCAACGCGTTCTTTCCACAGCAGCCAAATCAAACAACTAAAACATGTCACTCTTCTTATGAAAATCCTTTACAACCCTCCTTGTTGTGGTATAATCTGGCTTAGTTTCCCTTTCCAGTCTCCTCTCATAGGAGAACTCCCCTTCTCATGAAACCATCACTGGCCTTCTTGTGAATTCTCAAACATGCCCAGCCTTTTCCTATCACAAGTCCTCTGTTTTTGCTTTAAACTCACCTGTAATACTCACCTGTAATACTGTTTTCTTACAGTTGGTTCATTCTCATCCTTCAGGCCTCCACTTAAATGTCATCTCTTCATAAAGGGCCTCTTTGTTTTTTCCACCTAAAATAGACAATCCTCCTACTTTCCATTATACAACCCCGTTCATGTCCTCCATTGCACTTCATATATATATATATTTTTTTTTTTTCTTGCCCCTGTTCATGCTTCTGGGATACAAGCTTCTTCTGCATCTTAGTTGCTCTGTTTGAATCCCTAATATCTGTCACAGTGCTTGACTGTAGTAGAGAATCAATAAATGTAAATTGAATGAGTAATCAAATGAATGCCTAATTCTAATGCCTAATTCAATAATTTCACAACCATCACTACATTATAATGACAAATTTAGGGCTTTGTTTTAATCTGGGAAACCAGGAAAGGGAATCCTTTATGGACTAGCCGCTGGCACCTAAGTGCTTTTTCATGGACTAGGAGAGCAGATTGCATCTTGTGATATAAACAGGTGTGTGGTGTGCTCTCTGACTGCTTTTTTTTTTTCATCTCATCTTTCCAGAAATAAGAAGAATGCCTCCAAGTCCTGTACCTTATGCTGGGATCTGCTCCTCCTTCTCAGCTGCAGTTACAGATTAGTTATGTGAACTATCAGAAGTTCTAGTTCCCAAGTTCTTGAGATAGGAAATCCAATACAATCCACCCTTTGCAATGCTCCCAAACTATTTTCTAAGGGATGGCCATACAACTTAGCTTGTGATCCACGTTCCCATTCTCTGTATGTCAGGGCCAGCATTCAATTCACTATGTAGTCCAGGCTAGCCATGAATTGGCAGCAATCCTCTTGCCTCAGCCTCCTGAGTGCTGTGATTACTAATGTGTGCTGCCATGTCCAGCTTATCCTATTCATTCTTAGACAAGGAGAAATGGAGAACAGCATGGACAGTGGTTAGAAACATACGCTTTAGAGTGAGAAAGATCTGATTAAACTCTAGGTCTGTTACTATATAACCCTACACAAATTACTTACCCTCTCTAATTCTCAATTTTCTCACCTGTAAAACAGAAATAAAAGTAATCCTCAAAGAACTGTGCAAATAACATAAAGATAATTATAATGCAGTAAAATACTGAAAGTAATGTAGTATCTCAGTGATTGACATGTTCTAAGGATTCAATTAATAGTTCTTTATTATTGTAAGGTACACTCATAGTACCAAAGGGAAGGGCTCATTACAGTCAAAATCCTCTTTGGTAGGTAGTACAATTTCCATGTTGGGTCCTGAGAAGTTGCCAACTGGCAGGAACTGAAAGCCTTGATTCATATTAGTTTTCCACTTCTCTCATTAATTCCAACTAATTTAAAGATTTGCCAAAATGCCTTTCCACAGACTTTTGAGACAGAAGAACATCAAGATCATCAAAAAGCACCACAGATAAAAACCACGGCACACTTGCAGGATAAAAAGGTAAGTGGATTGCATGTACTTAGCATGCCAAGTATTGGAAACACCCTGTTGAAAAGCAAGGCTAATTTGGGTAGGCAGATAGGCAGGATCCAGGGTTTTAGGATTTATGGTTTTCTAAGAAATTGAACTTTTTTTTCATGGGACCTCCTATTCCTTTAGCTCTCTACTTTCACCCCAGGTTCCTAAACCCCCTTATTACCTAAAAAGCCCAAAGTGAACTAAAGATATGATTTACAGAGAAAGTGAAAGAGATAAGGCAGGAAGTATTTTCTGGGACTGATAAATTAACTGTATTTAGCTCTGGTATACTTCTGAACCAAACAGATTTTTATAAGCAGTTTAGTTCCCCTGGAATATATCTGAGTTACAGTGACATTACAAGTTTCTAGGAAATCATTTTAGCTAGGAGAAAGTTAGAAAAGCTACACCAACAATTACAGCTCCACAGTAGCTATGTGATATCAGAACACTTTTTAATTTGTCTTGGAAAATTGACCTGGGGGTACTATATTTGCATCTTATCCTCCCATAACTATCTTATTCACAGAAAATGGATGTTCATTTACCTTTTAGCTTTGAGAGAGTGGATCTCACAGAGGAAGCAAATTAAGATGATTTTGCAATTGAGTAGTAGTAAATCTATAACGGCATAATTTCACTATAAGGTTACTACAGAACATTGAGAAAACTGATTTTTTATCTCAATTTACTTTATCACCCAGAGGCTCTTTCTTCCATCAGGAAAAGAAACAGAGGAAAATGGAATGGGTCAAGTATCAGGAACAAGCCAACACCCTTCAGGTATTAAGGTCTTCCAGAGCTGGACATGGGACACAATTTTGCTTACACAATAAGTAAATTTTAGTTTAAACCCAATCTCCTCATCCTGGGTTACAAGCTGTACTGCTAAAAGAAATATATCACCTAGAGATGGCCAAAGTGGTCTATCTCTAGCTTTATCTTGAATTACTCAGAATAAATGGTTATTTCTTCCTATGTCCTTGATTTTGTTTTATTTGAAACGGGGAGGGGAAAATAATATCCATTCATGTATCAGTGGATTTAGAGAAGCTAATATTATATGAGTAGTTTTTAAAAATGTCCTCTTTCAGGACAGAAAAGTGATTGAATTGAGAATTGAAGCCTTGAAGAACTATCAGAAGGCTAATGACCTGAAATTGTCACTGTACTTACAGCAGAATTTTGAGCCAAAACAAGGATTTTTGAATGTTCCAAAGTCTCCAGGTAAGTACATAATTTGAGGTTTTGTTTTTTTAACCCTGGGACTTTATTTCTTGTAAAGTAACACAAGCCCTAGCACACAGAAAATTAAATGTTAGTATAATAATAAAATTCTTTATTATCATGATTATTAGTAGCAGTCAGAAGCTCTTGTACTAAGGTAAGAATTCTCTCTGAAGGAAATTTGGCTGAGCTTTTAAAGAGAAAGTAATATATAAGATACTTAATATATACAAATGATAACAGAATTGACATGATAAAATATTAGCTGCATTCCTGTCTTTCCCTTTTTCTACAAATTAAGAGTTGTTTCATTTCATGAATCTTATAGTAGTAGACTCTGCTACTTCAGTGCAGAAGATCCAGGGGATAGACATCTGACCGTGGTTGTAAATTTACCAAGCCACATGTTCTCCTAGGAGTTTTAGCAATTTCCCCTACAGAATTTATGTCATCATTACAGGAAATCATATAGTGTTGTAGAAAAAAAATCAAATAAAAAGCCAAACATAGTGGTGCACACCTGTAATCCTAGCACTCAGGAAGCTGAGGCAGGAGGATCATAAGCTCAAGGCCATCCTGAGCTACATAGCAAGTTCAATGCCAGCCTGGATTAGATAACAGAAACCTGACTCAAAAATACAAAATAACAACAATAAAACAATAAATGAATGGCTCTGGTGGCCAAGGAAAGGGTTCTTAAATTTTCATATATTCATGAGTTTGAACTTTGTATAATAGACACATAATGGGAAATTGTAGCTAAGGGATGATAAAGTTCTATCAGCAGTAGTGTTTATATTTCTATTTTCTATTCAGTCTTATTCCACAAAAGGCTTAAATGCTTATAAAAATCACATAAACAACACATAGGATTAAATAAATAAATGAGTAAATTATAATTATTATTATTATTTTCTTTCTTGGTACCAGGTATCGAAACTCATGATCTCATGCTTTTCAGGCAGGCACTTATGCCAGTGAGCTAAATTCCCAGCCAATAAATGAGTAAATTAAAGGGAAATGTATGATGAAAATACTATGTAGTTGGTAGAGATCAGCTATAAATTTGATTCTGAATTCCCCAACAAAAAGAAACATGAAAGTACACTGTTCACTATGTAAGAACAAACCAATTGCTTAGCAGCAACAGCTTTCCCTTGTACTGAGACCTGAAAGAAATTTCTCCTCCATATTCTCATAATGGGGACAGGACCATGTATATGTGATAACAGTAATCAATATCCTCAGCAAAAGTTTTAAATGAATTCTGAATATAAATTTCCTAGATGGTTTCTTATCTGTTCCTTAGCACAATCTGATAGCAAAGTATTAATCTAAAATTGTTTAAAGGAGATAAATCAACCCAAGACTATTTGGTTACATGCCATATAACACTCTGCCTCATTCACAGGTAAAACTTAGAAAATCTAGAGAACTAGATAGACTACCTATCTTTCATGCAGTGTTTCTCACGCATTTCTCTTTTAATTTATGTTTTGAATCAAACTGAACAGCAAAGTCAGAGAGAAAAAACCTGGAATGCAACCAGAAGCAATAGAAAGTTGTTAAGATACAAATTAAAAAGACAGAGAGAAGAGAGGCTATGAAACTTTCCTAGTTTATCTCATTAAAAATTAGCTGAACGTTATACAAAGGGATCCATATAAAGATCCAAAAGTTTTAAAATTCCCGATTCAAGCCCAGATAAAAATATAGTGAGGGATTTCATTCAATTTGAGAGCATCAGCAGATTTGTTTTTCCTTGCTTGCAGAACACTGAATCAATTTTAACTGGGATGACCCACCCACAGATCAACACCTTCCTCACCTCTTCTTTTATAATCCTAAAGAAATAAAAGATAGGGCACTACCTGGTATACATCTATAATCCTAGCACTCTGGGAAGTTGAGGTAGGAGGATCACAAGACTCAGACATTGTCTCAAAATAAAAAATAAAAATGACTGTAGATAGGAATGTAGATCAGTCCAAAGGCCCTTAGTTCAATACCTGGTACCAGAAAAATGAATAAATAAAAGGAAACAAAAGAAATACAAACAGAAAGAGAGTACTATACTATTCAGTTACCACAAACTAAAAGAACCATAGGCATAACTGGCCCATTAGTCCCATGTTTTATTATGCATTCACTGAGCATTGGTCATAGCCCAATTTCATTTTCTAACACATATATTCAGAATTTCAGTTTGTTTGAGCCCAAGTGTATCTATAATGTAACATACCTATTTGCTTATTATAATCTCTAGTTTATTTAAACAAAGGAAATATTAACTATCATCATAGAAGAATTTTAAATCATATTAAGAGATCAACAGTGACATGAGGGAAGTACTGTAATTTATTGGTGCTTAGTGTTTCTCAACTTTATATGTTGTTTGGACTATTTTTTTTCAATTTTTGCTCTTTAGAGTAACTTCTTTTTTCATAAGTGAATTCCTTGAAAATAAAATGTACATTACTATTTTAAATAAAAATATAAATTTATCTCAGTTGCACCTAAAATCATCTCCTCATTTTGAAAAGTTGTAATTTAATGAAAAAAAGCACTAAATTTAAAGTCAGAGGTATGAGTTGCGTGCCCTGCTCTGAGAGCTACCAATTATATGACCTGACCAAGTCATGTAATTTTGAGTTTTCTATGTCTAAAACAACTATAGTAATTTATAGATTATGTTAAAAACTTCTCACTTTTTATAATTTTTACAGTGATTCTATGTAACACATAGAACAAAAAACAAAGTCAAAGAAGATAGGTTTCTTACTCTATATGTGAAGCTCTACTCTTCCAAACTATGCCATAAAATGGCAGTGTTAAAGTACAGGATTCTTCATGCCTTTTCCAGTCCTACAAGCTATGATTTAAATCCAAACTAATCAGCTGTTGAAGTCATTATCCTGTTGATGAAAAATGAAAGTCACTCCTTCAAAGGTTATAATTTGCTCTACAGCGAACAAGTTACAAAATAGATTGAGATATATGCAATTCTGCATTTCTCCCAGTAGGTGGCACAAAACACAATTAGGCTTCAAATCCACCTTAAAAAGAGGTAATTCAGGAACCCTGCAGGGGTTGTGAAACAGGCTGAATTTCTATGTTAGAATGTGCCACATTTATATACCAAATTTAAAAAGCAAGCACCAACCTATGTATGTTTTGTGTCGTTATCTATAGCAACAAAATATAACTTTGATTAAATCATATTAAATTCAATATTCTACTGTATAATTCTTATGAATTATTCTACTCCTTGAACATCAGGACTTTCCATTCCAAAAAGCAGTCATGGCCCATTTCCTCCTTAATTCTCTCTCTCTTTTTTTTGTACCAGGAATTGAACTCAAAGGAACTTGTGCTTGCCAGGCAGGCACTGTGCTGCTGAGCTATATCCCCAGCCTGCCTCCTCAATGCTTGGCTAACACTGTTTCTCTCTACCATAGATAGACTGGCTGATTAGGACACTTAAGTTTTTTTTAAAAAAACGAAATTGTCCAGGAATTATTTGACTTTAAGTACTTAATAGTGCTCCAATTATCTTATTTTTCCTTTAGTTTAATAACAGAAATTTATAAAGCAGTGTTACAGACAAGGTAATATGCAATTTTGGATACTACTACCAGTAAATCAGTGTACTGGCCCTTCAGTTCTAGGCATTTCCCAGTAGAGGGAGGCTTTACCCTACTACTCTTGGCCAAGAATCCCTCCTTCTGTCCAGTGTGCTGGCTAACTGAGCTACAGTAGTATGATCTACTTGGTTGGTAAACATTAACGACTTTGTTATAATTCAAGCAAGCTCTACTCAAGAATTCTCTTTAGCCCTGGATGTAGCATTGCCATTGTGAGTCCTGTTTGCTTAGCATGTCTGCATCAACTAGTCGTCTAAAAGGGAGAAACACTTTTTTCTTGTTTGCACTAAGGGAGAAATCTCTGGGTTTGGGTCTTTCCAGAAACAGATCACATTTAAGGAGATTTACTTCTACCAGAATAAAATTATAATTTGACTCAGGGTGTACAGCAGGGCCCTTTCTGGTTTTTGTGGGATCAAGAGAGCAGTTTGTGGCCTTTAGTGGTCCCCTATCTTAGAAAGCACATGCACTAAGCAATCTCTAAATTCAGCTGAATTTCCCAGTACATCTGATGGTATATAAAGACAAAATTTCACTTCAGCAATAATGTAACTTGTGATAAGACATTTGATTTTGACAACCTTTTCTCTCCTCCATCCCCAACTTTTGGCATTTTCTTTAGCTCCTTGAAAAGAACAGAAAGGTCTTCCTTGAGAAGAACCTGAGGGTTAGGTGTGGATATTATGTTTCATTTAGGAATTATGATGAAAGCCCATGAAATGGGAAGTAAATACTCGACATCTGAAAGGAAGTCATTCCTCCTGCCTTTGACTTTAACTTCACTTTACTATTATTTTTCCTGATGACTGCAATACGTTTTGGTAGATGCTTCTGAAAGAAAAAAAAAGGTAGGGTTAAACTACAATGTTGAGAGACAGAAACAGAAAACCACAGCTTCTTTGACTCAGTTTTACTCTCAAGTACAGGCTTTTATGTTTTTAGGCAACCTGAACCTATTGAATATTAGAGTTAGTTTATAGGATTAGTAGGTAATTCCTAAACTAGGTCTTTCTTTTGCTTCTCATAAAGCCTCACACAAGTTGGGGGGTGGGGAACATAATCCTTTTTCCCTCTAAATATAAATTTTGAAGCTTTAAAAATCTAAACTGCATCCTTATTAATATCAGAAATATTTTAGCGGGGTCACAATAGATTCAACTTGTTTGCACTGCACACTCAGGACAACAGCAGGATGTCTAGGATAGGATGGTCATATTTAATTAAAAGAGGATATTTGGTTAAATTTCAGGGTCAGATAAATGAGTTTCAGTGTTAATGTGTCCTGAATATTGCAAGGGACATACTGATACTGAAAATTATTGGTGTTTACTGAATTTCAAATTCAACTGAATGTCTTGTATTTTAGTCTGGCAACTGTAGCCTAGGCTATGAGGCCTACATTGCACCTTATAATTCTCCCTTATTCCTTCTTTTATCATCTTCCTTCTCCCTTTTGGCCTGTATCATCATTCTCCCTGTCTCCCCTTTGTCTTGCCCAATCCTCTCCCTTATCTTTGTCTTTTGTTTTCTACTAATCTGAATTGATCTTTTTTATGGAACAATGTCTGGATTATCTGAGTGTGTATATGAATACATAATTTATCATTTTACTTGCTCATTTAGGTGCTGTATTAGAAGTACATTTCGTAGACTCTCAAGTTATTTTTATTTGCATGTAGTGCTTCCGAGGACATAAGTTTTCAACAGAAAATAAAAGGACTAGCACTCCAACTTTAAAATGAGGCTTAAAGTTATTTTCTAAAATAATTAGAAAAGTTATCTTTCCTACAATAAGACAATCATATACTATGATGGATGTTAGTAGTTTTGCACCTTAATATTTAGGGTGTTTTTTCAAAAGAAGCTCTTATTTTCCTAATGATTTCCATCAGGTACTATGGACACAACTATGGGCAAAACAACTTGTGACGGAAATAAACCCAATGTGGTAAGAATTACTTTCTTTTTAAAATTCCCTATCTTAAAAGATTGAATAGATAGTTGACATAGATTTTTGTAAGATGTATGTGCAGGTTTTTTTGTTGTTATTTTGGTTTTGGGTTTTTTTTGGTAGTGCTAGGGATTGCTAGCCAGCCAAGGTAAGCCAGAGCCATGCTAGACAAGAGCTTTACTAGACTTGTTTCCCTCAAAACAAGACCTAATCAGAAAGCAATTAGCCTCAAAAACTAGAGATCAAAAATTCCACCTGCAATGAGCCTACAGAGTAGCCATCTTCCAAGAGAACAGTGATGACAGGTTAGGTAAAGACAGGCCGATTGGGGCTGGCATTTTTGATCTCTAGTTTTCAAGGCTGATTATTTTACAGCTAGGTCTTAATTTTGGGAAAACACGGGTACAAAGGCTCATCTCAAGATCTTCAATGGAGTTGTTAACATGCATTCTAATTTAATAATTTTTAGAAGCTCTGCACTCATTGATTTTTTTTTTCTCTTTTAGAGAATTGTGGGATCAAAAACCTTCACAGAACAAGGAGCTAAAGAATGTCAGTGTGATGATATAGAAGGGAGGCACTTTTTTCTGAGATCACTGTCAGATGGAACTCAGAAGGATTAGAAGGCTGTGACTCCATTTGCTTTGGACAGAGACTAGGCACAGCCATTTGTGTTAATTAAAATCTCTCAAACCTTTGCTTTAGTGCTGGTTTCCTCTTTCCCCCACCAATAAGGGTGGAAATGTTAGATGGTTGGCCTTAAGCAAGCATGTCAGGAATTTAGTCATTTAGGGATTGTAAATAGTCATTTAGGGGCTATTTTGTTTGCTTTTGGATTTGAGATGACTAGATTGAAAACACACTGTACATAAATTTATAAACAGTTCTTCTTTACCTACGAAATATTTAATCTGGGGCAGATTCACTGCTGGCAAGAGTAGTATCTACAAAATAAATTATATTCTCTAGCTGCTCCTACTCTCTCATCAACCACATCCAACTGCTCTACTAATTCAACCTCCTTACAATTTATTCCTTGAATATCTTCCACCTTCCTAGTGCCACTGTTGTAGCTCAGGCCCTTTTTTTGCTGGATCACCATAGCCTTTTAAATGGTCTCCTTGCTTCCAATCCCCCTAGTCTACCTTCTGCAGTACTTCTGAAGATGTTTTAAAACAAGTAATAAGAACTTGTCATTCCCTTACTGGTTTTTCACTGACTTTATTATGAAGTCTAAATTATTTTACAGACCATAAATGCTCTGAGCCTCCAGCCTACTTCTGCAGACTCATCTTTGTCTTCCTTCCTTCATATATCCTACACTGAACTCTACATACAGATCCCCTGAAGTATCATGACTCTTATTATCTCCATGTACAAAGCTGAAAGATTCTTGTCTCCTAGCTTGTTTCACCATTGCCTACTTTTCTTAAGGACTGAGTTTAGTGCTTTTCTATCCCAGTTATTCTTAATTTTGTTTATTAAAATCCCCTAGTGAGCTTATAGCATTTCACTGGGTCCTTCCCCAAATCATGTAAAGCATGATCTCTGAGGGATAAGGATCTGTAGTTTCAAAAAAGCTTCCAAGTTAATTCTAATTTGAGCTAGGTTTGGAAGTCATTGCTCTAAGCTTTTTTTCTATTATAGTACTTGATGAACATATTACAATTTTTAAAATTTACTCAGCTCTGTCTTTAATCAGATGGTGAGCTCTTTGAGGCACAAGACTATGCCTTATCTTTTTATTTTAACCAATCAACCTCATATGGGGATTTAATAGAGACTTGGTAAACAATATTGAATGAGATATTTAATTGGTGAGTCTCAGTTTTGATGCACTGTCTTGTATAAAATACTGGATTATATTATCATTCCTGAAATAATCTTTTACCATGATTGTTTTTACTTTTCTATCTCATGTCAATATGGTAAAGTTTGTTTTAAAAAATGCTTTATTATCCTTAGAAGTTCCTTATCATTTTGGTAATAAGCAAAGTAAGAAAACCAAATTTAAATCCCCCCCATGGTTCAGTTTAAGTGCATTTTAAGAGTAAATTTCTAAAACTTTTTTTTTCACGTGGGGTGGAGGGGTTACCAGGAATTAAACTCTGGACTTTGCAGTTGCCAGGCTGGTGCTGTGCCCATGCTGCTGAATGATATCCCCAGCCTCCTGATAGGTAAAGTTTTTAAATGTTACTTTTGACTGGAGAAAGTTTACAGGAAACTATAGAATTTGGTCATCAGAAAGAACTTTACAGCTCCTTCACTTTACAAAAGAAACTGGAGTTCAGTTACATTGCAAAGGTGTTCAAAATTTCAGTTAATTTGAGTCAGAGCTACTTACTAAAGCCTGGGAAATATTACTGCTATTCCAGTTCAACTCATATCTTTCTTCTGACCACAAAAACAACAATCTTCAAGGCTCTGAGATGATTAGTTCATGTACTGCCAGATGATTTACCTGGGTATATAATCCATATTTGGTTTCAAGAAAATCACCTCTGCAGATTAGTCCCTGGGAGACTTTTGACAGTCCTGAGATTTTCCAAATCAATTTAGACAAGGAAATGAGAACAAAATAAAGGAATATAAAATTTGACTGTTCTACTGATTACTTTGAACTAGTTGCTTAACACAGGGTCTTAGATTTCCAATTTAAGATTAGATTAAAAGGGCAGCATTTAAATATTTTAAAAATTATTTCTTAACCACTACAATCGGTTTACATTAATATATAATATCATTCTTTGTTGTTAAATAGGGCATGAACAAGTAAAACAGTTTACTTGCTAGCAGAGGTTTGTAATTTCTTTAAAAATGAGTCATGTTATCCTATTATGGTTTGCATCTAGATGTGCTTGAAGGTTGGGGTTTTTAGAGGTGGTTGGATCTAGGGTATGTGAATATGGATTAAGAGTATATGTCTTGTAGCCTGGAAGCTCAGTACTATTGCTGGCCTTCTACTTGCCATGCCCCTCTGCCCTGGAACCAGCTGACTACGGACTGAAGTTTCTAAAAAATGTGAGCTTCAATAAACCTTTCCTCCTTTAGCTTGTGTTAGATATGGTGTCTCAATGGTGAGGAAAGACATCCCAAAAGTACAGAAATAATAAGTATCAGTCAAGCCTATCATTTTTCCTTCAAATGTTATGAACCTTTCAATTTCTTGAAAATAAAAATACTTAAGTATTATAGCATTTGATCACATTTATTTTCAAGATTTCACATTGGAATCTTAATTTTTACTCATAGTGATCCAAAGTTGTCACTTAGATTGGCTATTTGTCAAACAGGTATGTATAGTTTGGTGAATCAACAATATGGATCTCACCTTTTTGGGTAAAGATTTGGTCAACTTATCCAAATGATCAAAACTACTCAAGCTACTTAACTGATGAACCAAAAATGAGAAGGAAACAGTTGGAGAAGTGTATGTTGGGGGGAGTCTTCGTACACTGTGCAGACTGGCCTTGAACTTGTGATCCTTTGTTCCAGCTTCCTGAGTAGATTGATAAACCAAATACTAATTTAAACTACAGAGAGGGTTATAACTTCCAATTTAGTTAGAATATCTCTGCATTTAGGACACCTCCATCTTTAAAATAGTTACAGGGAACTAAATAAGCACAAAGTATTTGGGGCTGAAACGTTAATAAGTGGTACTTTGGTTAAAGAATTTAATTCATTCCACGACTCTGGGGAAGATGGTTGCATCTGTGTTCCTTACCTGACAGTTTGCAAATGGAAGCAAAATTTTGCTGATTGCTTCTGTTTGTGAACCAAATTGTTTGTGAACAGAACCATTTATGAACTGAGGTAGCACTGTATTATAATTTTATTTGTATTCACAGCATTCTAATTTCTGAGAATAAAATCCCTGATATGCTTGACTATACTTGGGAGATTATTTTCTAATTTCAAGGCCAACTGAGAAAAAATGCTGTCATGATCAAACTTATAAACCATAACTTTGGTGATACTACCTTTGTGGCTTATTTCATTTATATTATCTTGGTTTTCTAGATATTCAGAGGATATTTGTTAATACCTCACCTCCAAAAACTGTCGTTTCACAATGACCACAATGATTAGAAATGTCTCATTTTCTTACATGAAGGTCAACAACTTGATACCTTCCTTGCTTATATAGCATTGCAATCTTTAGAGGGAAAATTACAGTGTATAACATTTTTGCCTTATGTTCTTAGGTCTAGGTCTAAAATCCAGGTTTATAATTATTTGTGTGAACTATGGCCACCTTAGTGTTTTATTTTGTAGTTGGATACTTCTGCAATCGGTCATGTGCCAGGCAAATTTTAATATGCACTTTGATACCCTAAGGAGAAGCCTGCATTGGTTCTAATTCAAAGACTGTATGAGTACAAATGTTCTGCATTTAGTCATCAAGCATTAGGAAATAGGAAGAGAAAAGTATTTTGCATTGGAAAGAAAGACTCTGTAGCCTATCAATGTCACAGGAGAGATGCTCAAGCACACACACACGCACACGCACACACATTATTCAGGACAACTAAAAAAATCCACTTTTGTGTCTTTCAAAATGCACTATGTTCCCCCTAACACTGAAAACTTTTCCTTATGTTTATTTTAAGCAGAAAACACAATATAAATGTTCCTATACTCTGTATTTGTTACTAATCTATACTGTAGAAGATGAGATTAGTGTATTTGTAAGCTTTCTTCTCACAGAGACAATACCTGATACAAATGAAAAGAGGAGATTTACTTTGGCTCACAGTTCCTGAGAATAGAGCCCATGGTTAGCTGGCCCCAAGACAAAAACAACATGGTGGAAACATGTGGCAGAGCAAAGATGCTTAGTTCATGATGGCTGGGAAGCAGAACAAGGAAACAGTGCACAAAGAATCCAGGACCATGTCTTCATGATATGCCTAGACCTATCCAGATGTATACTCCACCAATTCCCTGGGTAGATCTAAAAACCAATCAAACTGACACTCCATCTTAACTGTCACACTTACAATAAGTAAATCACTTTATTTCTGCATACTGCTTTTAAAGAAAAAACATGTTTCTGGGGAAGGTACACTTAGTAAGGTTTGGTTACATGGCAACCAATTACTGTAATTGAAGAAAAAAACCATGATGCTTTCAATTTTTAAAAAAAATGTGAAGTCAATCCATATCAGTTTTTATACTTTGGACTGTTTTCATGATATATGTTGAATCTTGCATATATACATTGAATGTCCATTCTGAAAGCACTGTAGACAGAACCTTATAAGAAATGAAATAAAAATAGCAACAGAACATCAGCAATGTGGTAGAGTAACTAATGGTCAACATGCAGCACCTAGCTGAACTGAACCAACATGGTTCTGGCTGTGGATGGCCCATTTGGTTGTTGCCAACAGCATAAAAGGAGACCTGGAGAAGATGATGTGCTGTTGATTCTCCTGGAGAAGCTTGTCATGCTGGTTATCCCCCAATATGAACTCAGCTGTTCTGTTGGATGACAGCCCTTGCCATTGTTGAGGATGGCTGCGGTTCTTTTCTGGGGAGCTCTGGCCCTTACCTGTGTGTCACTTTCTGGCTCCAGTGCAGATGCCCCAGCCTGGTGGCACAGATCCTTCCTCACTGGTGCACTTTCTACCTTCCACCACCGACCTTTGTGCCTTGCCAGTGGAGATCCTTGGTACAGACTTGCACGAGACATTGTCATGGACTCTAGGCCTCCAGCTGGACTCATGGAGTACAATGTCATGGGCTCTCGGCCTCCAGCTGGACTCATAGAGGACAATGTCATGGGCTCTGGGTTTTCAGCTGGAATGTACAGGCCCTCAGCTGGATTGTTTGGGTCTCTAGTGCATGGACAGATCTCTTGCACTCTTCTGCATTTGACTTTTTGGGTGACTATTATAAAATAATCCTGTAAATTATGTGTCCTGTATTAAATCTATTACCCTATGACAAGCAAGGTGGATGACGAGGTGTGAAACACCAATATGATCTACAAAAAAGAACAAAACAGTAAATAAACAACTACGTTAGGGCTGCAATACCTGAGGGTGTGGACTGGAGTATAGCAGGGAAGTGGTAGGGACCTAGTTCAGCAGGAAGACTAAAGATGGCCCCACAGGGAATATGATGAGACACCCTATCCTTGCCACACTGTCTTCCTGGTAAAGATCAGCTTAGAATAACAAGACATTTCCCCTAGAGTGAAAAGGTAAGCAGAAGTCCATAGAACCCCCATCAATACCATGTATAGCTATAGTCTTTGTTGCTGGGGAACCTTGTCATCCCCATAAGGCCCTGAACCCAGCGTTGAGAGCAGTCTGGAGCTCACACAACTATATTACTGCAGAGATCATACTGTGCTTCATACGCCCCCAAATCTCTGCCCTCCACAAAACCCAAGCTTTAGCACTATGATACTATTTTAACATTAAAGCTACTTGTATTTTGCCCTTGGAGCCAATAGCCCCTGGCTATGTTTCTATTACTTAGTGTTTATACATACATAATATACATAATACAATCTCTAGCTAAGCTAATATTGTCCCCTACCTCCCAGAAACAAAATGCTTAGGATGTTTTCTACCTTCCCATTTCAATGACTACAGGCCCCAACCTGGAACTTTGTACTGACCCCACTGTACCCTGCTCCTAAAAAAGGAACAGGTAATCCTTTTCAGCAGAGAAGGGTGAGCCCAGATGGATTTGCCCACCAACTAGATGGACTACTTCGGGGGAGCCCCACCCAGAGCTGGCAGACCAGTCGCACAAACTTCTACAGCCTACACCACCAAGACATTTGTAAGGCTAGCTGCTGTTACAGAAGGAAAACAAGCTTCACAGAGACATAAAACTGCACCTAAAATGAAAGCCAGTGTATCTTATGCAAATAAGACCTTAAAACACATCTATAGATGAAAATCTTTCTTTATGAAAGTGAATCTATAAAACTGGAAGAGATGGGATGGGGTTATAGCTCAGCACTGCAGCACCTGCCTGGTAAGCATGAAGTCTTGAGTTAATTCCCAGTATACACACACACACAAAAGCCCAAGAAAACTGGAAGAGATAATCATCCTACCAGTATAGTCATCAACAAGTAACACAAAAAAGATGAAAAAGCAAGGAAATATAACACCATCCAAAAACCACAGTAACCCCCTAGTAAATGGAAATTTATGAATTTCCTAAAAAGGAATTGAAAATAAAGATAAGGAAACTCAGAGATAAAAGAGAATACAGATAGACAATTCAATGAAATCAGAAAAACAATTCATGATCTGAATAAGAAATTAAATAGAGATTTTTAAAAACCACAAGAGATGGTGGGAGAAGGCAGGCAGGGGAAAGTGATTAAAAAAAGAATTAAGATGTATTATATACATCTACCAACTCTCCACCATGAATGTAATCATTACGTATTGCAAACATGTACTAATAAAAATTTAAAAAGAGCCAAATAGAGATCTTACAATTGAAGAACTCAGAGAATAAAATAAAAAACACAATTGAAAGCTTTAATAGCAAATTAAATCAATTATTAGGTTTTTTTTCTTTTTTTTTGGTGCCGGGGGTCGAACTCATGACTTCGTGTTTGCCAAGCAGGCACTTACACTGCTGAGCTACATCCCCAGTCCTACTAGATCTTTTGAAGTAATTTAGTCAGATGAAAAAACAGAAAAGAATGAATAAGAGTAAATAAGGCATACAATACTTATGGCATCTAACTAACCAAATATTCACACTGTGGAAGTTCCAGAGGGAGACAAACAGAAAGTCACAGAAAAATTATTTGATAAAAAAAATATGAAAAATCCCCACATCTTGGGGGAATACATGGACATTTATATCCATGAAACTCCAAAGAATTCCATATAAATTCAACTCAGAGGTCCTCTCTGAGACATAATATAATCAAACTGTCAAAAGTTAAACAGTTCTAAAAGCAGCAAGAGAAAAACATCAAGTTATATATAAGGGAATCTCCGTAAGTCTCAGCAAATCTATCAGCAGAAACTTCATAGGCTAGAAGATAGGGTTATATACATAAAGTGCTAAAAGAAAAATAATGCTAGCCAAGAATAGTATACCAAGGAAAGCAATTCACAAATACAGGAGAAATAATCTTTAATGACAAACAAATCCTGAAGGAATTCATCACCAGTAGACCAGCCTTATAAAAGAATTTTTTAAACTAGAAATAAAAATATGATAGCCATTAACATGGAAATATACAAATGTGTAAACCTTTATTAGGAGAAGGAAATTCATAAATTCAGAATGCTACATTACTGTATAATGGAGGAATATAGCTTGTAAAATATCCAGTATGAAAGTTAAAAGTCAATGATAATTAAGGAACACATAAACAGATCTAAATTAAAGTAACAAAACATTAGATTGTATGTGTGGGTCATCTAGAGTATTTGTAATGTGGTAAAAATTATCAGCTTAAAATTATCTCTAATAACTCTAAATTTAAGGTGCGTGGGTGTATTGTTCAGGTATTGAATCCGGTCTTGTAAATTGTAGGCAAGTACTCTACCACTGAGCCACATCCCCAGCTCAAGTATAATATATTATCACCAAAGAAAGCATACACATACACATTCACACACACACACACACACACACGTGCGCGCGCAGCAGATCTAGAAAGAAATAAGAGAAATAAATCAAAGTTTATCAACACCAAACCATAAAGGAAAATAGTAAAAGAAAGGATCTACAGAACAAGCAGAAAACAACAAAATAATAGGCCTAAATCTTTATCACTAAAAAAGGTTGAAGATAAGAGTAAGTTCTCCAATTAAAAGATTCAAAGTGGCTGAATGGATAAAAACACAAGACTCAAGTAGTTGACAAGAAATTCATTTCATCTATAAGGACTCGCAGATACACACACTGAAAGTAAAGGAACAGAAAAATTTTTTTACAAATATAAACTTTTAAAAGAGGCGAATAGTATGCTTATATGAGATATAACAGAATTTAACCCAAAAAACATTTAAAAATACAAAGATTGAGTTGAATCCCCATTACCAAAATAAATAAATAAAAATAAAAAGACAAAGGTCATTCCATATTGACAAAAGGGTCAATTCAACATAAGGGTGTAACAATTTAAAATATATATGTACCTAACACTTGGGCACTTCAACATATAAAGCAATTATTATTAAATCTCAAGGAAAAGGCACACTGCAATACAATGATAGTCAGAGATTTCAACAGTCAACTCAGCATTGGACAGATCAAAAATTAACAAGACTAGGGCATGCTGGTACATGCCTGTAATCCCAGCACTTGGGAGGCTCACCCATGAGTTGGAGGACAGTCTGGGCCACATAGGGAGTTCAAGGACAGCTTGGACTATATAGTGAGACCCTGTCTTAAAACCAACCAAGTTAATCAAGCAAACAAATACATATCAGATTTTAAACCTCACTCTAAACCAATGGACCTAACATATCCATGGAACATTCTACACTATGGCTACAAAATACCCATTCTTCAAACTCAACAGCATAGGTTAGGAACACTTCCAAACTCATTCTAGAAGGTATTTTCTTGCTACCAAAGCCTGATAAGGACTTTAAAAAACAAATAAACAAACAAACCCCTGTAGATCAACATCTACCATAGACATAGTTCATAGCAGTAATCCAGCACTCTGGGGAAGCAGAAGCAGGAAAACTGCAAGCTCAAGCTTACTCTGGGCAATTTAGCAATTTAATGACTCTTTGTTTCCAAACAAAAAATATTTAAAAAAGGATAGGTAGATATGCTGGGAATGTAGCTCTTTATGAAGGCCCCTGGTTTCAATACCTCACACTACAAAAACAAACAACAATAAAGCAAAAATCACCAAAACAAACAAATGAACAAAACCTTGCAAGTTAGCTTCATTCAAGAGAGGGAAGATTAGCTTTACATTAGCCAATAAATAAAGGCACTCACTAAATCAATAATATAAAGGATAAATATAATTTTAAGAGATACATAAAAAGCCTGAGATAAAAACTCAGCATCTCATGATAAAAACCCTGAAAGGACTGAGTATCAAAGGATCACACCTCAACATAATTAAATCAATGTCACACTAAGAGGAAGAGCTAAGTGTTACCTCTAAATTTAAGAATGAGAAGAGGGTGCCTACTCCTACCACTCTTACTTGACATACTACTGAACATTTAGCCAGAGCAATCAGGCAACAGAAAGAAATAAAAGGGACACACAAGAATGGAAGAAGTCAAACTACCCCTGCTTGCAGATGAGTTGATTCTATACTAAAAAAACCCTAATCAGTCTACCAAAACTCTTTGAACAGATGAACAAATTCAGTAAAGTAGCAGAATACAAAATCAACATAGAAAAACAAGTAATTCAATCAATAAATGGGTAACTGAAAACACGCTTCTGAAAAGAAGTATAAAATAGCCAGTAACTATATACATATATAAAAAAAGTCCAACATCTTTAGCTACTAGGGAAATGCAAATCAAAACTGTATTGTCATCTTAACGCACTACAATCAGAAGTTAACATTATTACAAAAAACAAATACTGATGAGGATGTAAAAAGTAATATTTATACACTATTGTGAGAATGTAGTACAGCCACTATAAAAATCAGTATGAAGGGTCTTCAAAAAACCAAAAATAGAAATACCATATGATCCAGTTGTACAACTGCTTGGTATATACCTGAAAGAATCAAAGTCAGCATACTACAGATACCTGTGAAGCACTATTCTCCACAGCCTAGTTATGCAGTCAGCTTAGGTACCTCTTAAGGAATCAATAGATAAAGAAAACGTGATGTATTATTAAGCTAAAAGAATGAAATTATGTCATTTGCAGAAAAAAAAAGGACAGAACCGGAAGTCATTTTAAACAAAATAAGCCAGATTCAGAAAGACAAGTATTACATGTTTTCTTTCATAATTGGAATCTAGGAGGAAAAGATCTGAAAGTAGAAGAAAGAGTATCTATCAGAGAAGGTGAAGGGGATCAGGGAGCGGGAGTAAAAAGAGCAAGGGTGGCATTGGAAGAACATTATGCTCAAAGTATTTATATGGATGTATGAAAATGTCACAATGAAATCCATGAAACTGTATAATATGCACTAATAAAAAACGAAAAAAACCAAACATGCCATTGAACAACCAATGAAGAAATTTAAAAACAAATTTCAAAATTTCTTGAGACAAAAATAGAAACACAACATACCAACACAAACGAGATACTGCAGTTCTCAAGTGGAAGTTCCCAGCAATAAATACCTACATTAGGAGAGAACAATTTTACAAACAACTTAATGTTAAACCTCAAAGAAGTAGAAAAACAAGAACAAACATAACTTAAAATTAATAAAAGAAAAGCAATAATGAAGATCAGAGCATAAATACCACACAATGAAACCAAGAACTGCATAGTGTGACAATGTACAGCAGTATAGTGCTCAATCAAAGCCGAGAATGTCTGGAAACAAGAGGGAAAGCAGTAGTGATGTGGAGGGGACTGCTAGAAAACACAAAGCAATAACCATGAAAACAAAGATGAAAAAACAATTGAGATTGGACAGAGGTGAAAAGATGGTAGACATCATTCATAACATGAATTGTTCACCCATTGGCACAATTGTAAAGATCAAGGACAAGATCATGGAACATGTGAAGTTATTTTTGTTTTACACTGTATATTGTTGTTCGTTTTCTTTTGTTTTTTTTTGTATTTTTGAGACAGAGCCTCACTATGTAGTCAGGCTGGCCTTAAACTCACTTTGTAGCCCAAGCTGGCCTCCCACTCAAAGCAATTCTTCCTGCCTTGTTCTGTCCTTTTTTTTTCTGCAAATTCTTACAGGCATGCACCACCACGACAAGCTTACATGGTATATTGTTGTCAAAGGTGTGTAAGACTCACTTTGTTGAACTTACAAAGGATTCTGACTTATGAAAGTTCTCCTGGAACAGAACTTGTTCATAAATGGAGGATTTCCTGTACATTCAAAAGCTGGACCATTTGATGGACTCAATTCTAGTTGTGGACATTAGCCAATCAAGAAAGAGGAAAGAGTGGAATAAGACTTATAGTCAACTCTTAAATTAATTCTTACAGGCATAAAGAAATATTTTCTGACTCCAGAAAAGCCCAGTAAGAAGACTTTTTCTTACATATATACCAAAATTCTGATTAACCTCAGGAAACCTAAGAGTTGAGGGCTTAGTGTAAAAACATCACTCCTAGAAAAACTTCATTTCTATGATAATAAAAATCCTTAAAACAATCCTTTCATGTTGTGTCAGGTACTTAAAGTAAACTCTTAATTACTATAGCCTTAAGAAAAGAATGAATTCCTTGGCTTCTCTAACGCAACTTCTGGTCTCCTCAGTCCTAGGTTTCCTGAAAAATTTGTCAGTATTTGGAAATGTTACTCTCCTCCTTCCAAACATTTTAACACTTGATTCCAGGATGAACTTTGAAAATAATTTTCAGTGTAATAGGAGTACAAATGTTCATATTGTAACACAGTAATACCCTGTATGATTCCAATACCCATTTGGGTGCCTGAAAATGTTATCTGTCCTTGCCATAGTTCTGAACGACCTCAGTATAGGTTCTTTTTACTTTAAGTCAAACAATTCACCTTTTCCCTTAAAGGAAAAACAGTATAGCTTAAGGGAAGTATAGCTTCTTTTTGACATATTCAGCATCACTAGTTTTGTGCTTTGGGGCCATTATTAAATAAAATAAAGGTTACCTGAATACAAACACTATGACTTGGAGACAGTCTGATAATAAAGATGACAGCTAATTGACTTGTGAATAGATAGCATATACACCACTGGGCTGGGACTATCTGTGATGCTATGATGTAATTCACAATGACATGCAATTTAAGAATTCATGAATAGTTTATTTCTAGAATTTCCCAATACATATTTTTGGACATTCATTGCAGGTAACTGAAACCTGAGAAAGAAAAACTGTATATAACAGGGCTACCACATTTAGCAGTTAAACTAAAGGTCACACTAGATAATCTGCTGAGATTTTCCTGTGTAAAATTCTGTTACAGCTTGCTAAATTTTGGAGATGAATATATTTGAGAAAAATTACTGGATAGCAAACATCTGTTGTAACTGTCTATTATTTTCAACCATTTTAATACAAAATTTAGCAAAATGATGTTAACAAACTTTGATGCAATTTAGAAGGCTTAAATTCACATTTAAGTTAAAAGTTATTGTTAAATGTTAATGGAGTTTTCCATTACTACTTTTATAGATGCAGAAACTCTTGTTCTGTTGATTTGTGAAATAAGAGTGCTATTACCCTCCCCAAGAATAATTTTAGAATATTTTAAGTTAAACAGGTGCTTATTTAGTGTACCTTAAAGGATGAAGGAAAAGACCCAAACTTCTTTAAGTACAGATCTTGTTAGTGGGCAGGTTTGAACTCTAAATGTTCAAGGTATTTTCTAATTAGTTAAAACGTGAATGTACAGTAACAATGTAAACAATGATCTACTCTTTATTTTTAGAGACAAAGGAAATTATTCTTTAGGATGTACTTTCTCATTTATATCCCTCACTTGAAACCAGTTTCTGGGGCCCACCAGGATCTCTGGTGATAATTATGGGTAATCTGTTGATCTGGTTTAAATTTTTAATCCACTATCAAAAGTATTAGCAGTATTTGTTCTAAAAATTACTAATTTATCTTATCCCACTTTTCTTTTTTTCCGTCTTTCCTTTTATATTCGTTGTTTAAAATGAAATACACAACTGACTCTTCAGTGAATGAGTAATTTCTTGTTCCAACTGGAACACTACAAAACCCATAACCATCAAATATTAATTGATGTACAAATGTTTATATTTTAGTTGTGTACAAATGCTGATCTATTTTTTGATACTGTACTTTCCTTATTTTTATGCTTCAAGGGTTTTATCATGACCGAGACTAGAATATTTATTAGATATTATTTCACAAGTAGAAAAGACAAGAAAAACTTAAGAAACCTACACGAAAGTCACAGGTGATTAATATGAAAGGCACATGGAAATAAATGGCAAAAATACTACGTTCACAGTAATCTCTTCTCCCAGAAACAATTGAAATAAAACTTCAATGCCCAGGCAACCGACTGTGGTTCAGGGGAGACACATGTCCTTATTCTCTAAGTAGACGGGTAAGTTTCATCTACAGGCAGAAGTCTTGGCGAGGAAGCTTAAGTCCCCCAAACCGTGGGAGTGCCAGGAAAGAGAGAAGCCAATTTTCTCCACTCGAGATGCCCGGGTGAAGACTCCTTAAATTCACCGGCAGGCTCGTCTAGTAGACAGGGTACTAAAGCGAGAACCCCTCCCTAGGGGCGCGTTGGACTAAGCAAGCCAGCCGCTGAGAGGCGGGCGGAATACCGTATCCCCTTCGCCCACGGCGGGCTGGGTCACAGTAAACGCCGTTCTGCCACCCACGCAGCTTTCTAGGCCACCTTAAGGTTCTCCCGGGCCTTCAGTGGGGCTCCCGGCTGCTCCCAGGGGCTGCGACGAGGCCCCACACAGCGAGCTGGCCTCGCTCCTCCGAGGTTCGTCCTCACAGTGGCTCCGCCGCGGGGGAGAGCTAGCCAGAAGCGGCGGAAAGCGGCGGAGGCGCCAGTCTCGGCAGGGGATTGCTTCTGTCTGGGGCATGGCCGCGGCGGCTTTCGTGCCTCGCGCGCGCCCGCTCCGCGCTCTCTCAGCCAATCCGGCGCTACTCGCGCGCCCAGGAGCATTTCCCGGTCCTACTCCGGCTGGCTCGGCTCCTTCCAGCTCCCAGCCTACGAGCCGGGGTTTTCACTCCTCCCTTCTTCTCTCCTCTCCCTCCCCTCGAGTCGCACGTCTCAGGGTGTAGCTCCGCCCCTGTCCCGAGTTCGCCCCCACAACATCCACAGCGTGTGTTCTCTTTTCCCCTCGAGAATCTTGCCGTCTAGTCAGGCGTCTTGGGTCTCGCGCTCTGGACAGGCCCCTCGGTGTCTCTAACCTTGCTTCGCCGCCTCCGCGCTCTTCTTGGCCGGCCACCGTGTGCCCAAACCACCGCTCTGCTCTTCCCAGTCGGCTCGGAGCCGCGCGCCCTGACTCCGCCCCCTCACGGACCCGCGCACTCCGTCGCGGCCTCTCCGCCGGTAGGCCGGGAGCGCTCGGCCGCCTCCCCCTCCTTCCGAGCTTGCCTCGCGCTTTCCGAGGCGAGCGCGCTCCCGGCCCGCGCGCTCCGGGCTCCGGCTTCTCCCGGCTCCTGTCGGTGCGGTGACTGCGCTGGGAAACATGGCGACCGAGGGGATGATCCTCACTAACCACGATCATCAAATCCGCGTCGGAGTCCTCACAGGTAACCGGCGGAGGAAGTCCCGGACCGCTGCGGCCGCTGTCCTCGACTTGCCCGAGGCTTTGCGCGCGTGGTGGCCCTTCTTTGCGGCCTCGCGAAGGGGGAAGGCTGAGGAGGAGACCGGGGGTGCGTTTTACAACCGCTGAGAGCTGCTAGAGGTTGGGGTGTTCCCGCGTGTTCCTTTGGGAGCTGGGGCAGGCCCCGGGGGCATCAGGCCCCGGCGCCTCCTCAGCCGAAGTCCCTTGCCTCCTGGGACCAAGGGCCAGGTGCGGCGGGCGCTGCGGGGCTCCGCGCTGCCGGTGCAGGCGGTGGGATCCCGGCTCCGCAGTCTGAAGCGTGCAGCTCTCGCCGGCCAGCGCTGCTTCGCGAAGGGGGGAATCCCATCTCCACCCCCTTTGCTCCCCTCCCCCAGCCGGCGGCCCCACGGCGCCCCACCTGTGCTTGCCCTGGGCACCGGCCGGAGCCGACTTGGGGCTACGGCGGGCTAAACTCTGCTCCGCTTCAGGCTGCCCTTCGCGGCTTGGGTATCCTCTCAGCAACCCATGGGACGTCTCTCGCTCTTCCGGGGATTGGGAAAATCGTCTCGTGTCCCGATCGCGAAAAGTGTCTGCATTCCGCCTTTCTGAGCAAAAGGCCCTGCACTTGCTGTCCCTTTCCTTAGCAAGAACAGAGTATTGCCTGCGGCCCGGATCGAGCCTTTTTCTTTAGAGAGAGGAAAGGGTTTCCCCACTCTGCTCCTTTCTCCCCCTCCCTTGTGGGAACCCTCCCTACTCCCCCACCCCCAGGTAGATAGTCCCGAGGCCGGTAAGGAGCGCACTTTTCTCGGGTCGCATTTCCCTCCCTCGCGGAAGTCGTGTGTGCTCTGCATGTCTGATTCCATTGCGTTGTATTTGGGTAATATCCCTCAATTTGGCGATAGGCAGTTGCTGCAGGGCATGACTTCCAAGATGAATAGCAAGCTGATTTGTAGGGGTTTCTCTGTAGTTGGCAAGGTTTATGTGCAATTGAGTGGCGAGGCGGGGGTTAAAGAACTATATTTGGAATCTGAGAGCTTAGTTTAGAGTGAAGGAAATCCAAGTCTGATGTGATTTCGGAAAAAAAAGAAGCAATGTAGATGAGAATCCTAGTGTCTCCCCCACATCTTTTTTTTTTTTTTTCTTGTCAAATTCTGACAGGTTGAGACGGTGCTCGAGAAGGGACTAAATTGAGTGAGACTTGCTTTTATTATTAGGTAGAAAAAAATCCCTAAGACTGCGGGGAGATACTGAGTGCAATGCTTAATTTAGCTGTTGGGTTTTATGAAGAGATGATTCCCACTGCCTCTTTTCCTCTCTTAAGTAAACGAGTTTTTTTTCTAGGCATTCTTTGTAAACCTTAATTAATGGTAATTTATTAAATTTTGCTTATGAAAAACCCCAGGTATAGAGAAACTAGTCTAAACCATTGTGGGGAAGGTAACTCTTCCGTCAAATCAGAAGATGCGTTATTCTTTTTTAGTGCTGAAACTTAAGTGAGGATTCAGTGTATCTCAGAATTCTTAAAGTAGACACTGGTGATTTTCAAAGAATCGGAATGTAAAAGTGTATACCTTATGCCAATTCTTGACTTGCACTGTAAATTCTAGCCATGCTTTGAAAATTAATAGAGAAATGAAAGTGAAGTCTAGTGGAAATCAAGATATGTCACCTTCATAGAAATGAAAGTCTGTGGATATTTAAAAGTTAAACTAGATATTTTTAAAAATAACGATTTTTAAATTTAAGCTTTCTCTTATATTTTTCTTAATTATCTTACCTTAGTCAAGTGACAAGTTGGTCTTCTAAGTGTACTTTTTGCCAGATAACGTGGAGCTGGTGTAAGTATACTCCAAAAGGGATAACATTGATGAGCAAAGAATTGAAGAAACCGTGTATGTAATTACTGTACAAAATTCTCTAAATATGTTAACCTATGTATTTGGGGTCTAAATGCAAAAGAAGCTCCATATTTGGATGGATTATCAGGAAATATGGTTACCTGGAGAATTGAGTATACTTACCAGAGTCAAGAAGAAACTGGCATTTTTAAGGTGAGTTGAAAGTCAGCGGTAACCTTATAAATATGTAGTTGAAGATGAGGCTCCACAGTAGAATAAAAATACAATATAAAGGCCTTGAAAAGCCCAGGTAGAAGAGGTAGGTGGCATAATGTCAAGGAAAGAAGATAACTTTGGCAGTAGAATTAAAGACAATTTGAAGAAGCTTTCTTATGAATATGAAATACAGTAGTTCAGGGAGAAAAGTCTGGGGCTAGGAATAATGATATATAGCTGACTTGTTGAAAAAGAATCTGTAGATTTGGAATAAGTAACAGAGCAATCAAATTTGATTATGAAATGGATATTTGAAGTCAGAAATAATTCTTTTAAGACTTTTTCTTGAAAGACAAAGTATAGCATTATGTATTTTGATGGAGCCTAAAAAGGGAGAAAAATCAGAAAAACACTAGCTATCAGTTTGTGAATAGTGGATTTTATTGCAAGCAGCATAATTTCTATGATCTTACATTGTGTGTGATTTTTTTGGAAAAAACTACAAGAATGAAGCTATGCTTTTATGATTTGTGTTATAGAACTTCAATTGTTATAATAACTATGTGAAATTACATCATAAATTGTACATAGTACACAGTAAATTACTATGTAAAGTTATTCTTTACTGAACTTAAGTATTATGATTTCATATATTTAATAAAACTTACACCACACTTAAAATCATGGTTTTTACAAGTTATGATTTGTGGCATTTTAAAAAGCATAGAATTTATTTTATAAAATCTCCTTGGAATTTTTACCATAGTCATGTGAAGGATTTTACCTAAATCTGTTTTACAAAGGTGATGTAAAATATAGTCTTCTCCCTTCTTACAATGTGTTTGATAATATTTTGATGAAATTGTACTGTATTTCTAAAATTCTTAGTTGACTGTGATATTTTTTTATTACCTGTTGAAAGATATTTGCACTTTGAAACTTTCATCCTGTAGAGAGTTTTTAATCTTTATTTTGGAGATGAATATGACAAATATAGTACAGTGTATACTGAAATATGTCACCGTGCGAATTAAATGCATTAGATTTTTGAAGGAATGACAGTATTAAATAGAGGCATTTTTGGCCTATTTTGATTTGTTTAATAACTGGATATTTTAGTTATCTGTTTTTTAATAGGAAAAATGAACAGGTATGCACATGGAAATAGTACATGGAAACATTTTACATTAAAGATTGTTGTCTCTCTCTAAGAACTATATATTGGTAACTAATGTTGTTTTGTCAGAAATGAAGGTTATATCGTCTTTGGTGACTTAGGTTAAATGTTTAATATTTCCGTTTTTAATGTTCTCTAGTGATATTATTGCTTACAACAGAGAGATTAGAGATAATTTAATAATGAGTAGTGTGAGACAAACAAGTATCTTGCCTCAAAACTAGAATCAAGATATAGGACAGATTTTTGAAATGGCTTCAGTATTAGTAATAATACTGAAGAAGTATTAGGCTGACTATATTATGAATGTGTTGCTTTTCATCTACTTTTGTTTTTTGGAAAGAAGCTGTTTCAAGGCAGCACACTCATTTAACCACAAGCTCCACAGAAATATTACAAGGAAAATAATAAATACATGTATAGAATGTAGAATTGGAATATGTTTCTGTAGCTATTTAATATATTATCTAGCCATGGCTAATGTTTAGTACTCAGTACTTAGGTAAGGGTGACAATCCATTTTTTTGCTAAGCCTGGCATGGATGAGAAAAAGATGCAAACTTTTAGAAAAAGGTATTTTTAAAAATCATACTTTTGTACTAGTGATACACAGTTGTGTTTGCACTCTGTTGTAGATTTCAAGTCAGAGACATTGGAACACACACAAAACTATTAGTAGAAATTAGATAAAAGGATAGTTGTAAACTAGAACAACAAAAATGTTATGTGTACAAAATACTTCAGTCATTCATAAACAGTCATTCAGAATATTCAGAAACAAGTTCTAAGCTGGAGAGATGTTACTCCTATAACTCTGGAATTGTTCAAGCATTTATTTCATTCCTCAAACATATTAATTGTACATTATGTGCTAGTACTTTTTTTTTTTTCTTTCTTTCTCTCTCTCTCTCTCTCTGTCATGAGACAGGGTCTCTCTATGCAGTTTAGGTGGGCCTTGGGGCTCACTTTGTGGCCCATGTTGGTCTCGAACTTGCAATGATCCTCCTGCCTCAGCCTCCAGAGTGCTGTGATTACAGGAGTGCACCACCACACCTGGCTCTTGCTTTGTCTTTTTGAGACAGGATTTCACTATGCAGTTTAGACTGGCCTTGAACTCACTTTGTAGCCTAGACTGGCCTCAAATTTGCATCATTTCTTCTGCGTCAGCTTCTTGAGTGTGGGGATTATAGGCATGTGCTTCTTTTTCTTTGTTGGGATCAAACCAACAGCCTTCTTTTACATGTTAGACAAGTACACTACCACTAAGCTACATCTTCAGCTCCAGTATTATTTTTTGGAAAGCCCATTTATTGATAAGGATGTAGAAATATATTTTTGTTTGGGGAATAAATATTGTCATTATGTAGGTAGATCACTTTTGTAAGAAAAACTTAAATCCTACCAGAAGGGACTGGTTTTGGCAAACTTATCTTTTTTTCTGACATGAGTTTTTAGTACTGACCTACATGACCTCTACATGACTGTTAATTGCTTCTTGGCCTTTTGGCTAAGATCATGTGTATAGGACTGTTAAGCCTATTTCTTAAACCGGAGTGTTCTTTAATGAATTTTTGGTTGGAAGCAACGTGTTAAGAGTATTAAATATATATTCAAAGTAGGAAAATGTTAAATTAATTTGTGATTAACTTTTGCTTTTTGGTACTGGGACGTGAACCCAGGGCCTTTGTTTTGAAGTATATCCCAGGCCTTTTAAAAGTTTTTATTTTATTATTATTATTAATCATTTTAAAATCTTGTGATATGGTCTTGCAAAGCCGACCAGGGTAGATTTGAACTTGTGATTGATCCTCTTGCCATAGTTTCCTAGAGTGTTGAAATTACCTAGGTGTGTACCACTACTTTACTTTCTGGTGATTGTGCTTAGTACTATCATGACTGTCCAAAAGACTCTACAAATAATGAGGTGCTACATAGTAATAGTTGTAACTATTAAAAAACCATGACTGTTCAATTTCAAACTTAGTTTGTAATGGAGAATCAGCAATGTGCTATTGGGAAGGAAGTGATGATTAAGACTTTATTTTTAATACTGTTACTAATGACAGACACCCAGAAAAGTTGAACAAGGAGCTCCTTGCACCATAGTATTGGGGAAGTTTTTTAAGTCTGTAAAATGGAAAAAGTTTGTATTTTGCTTCTGTAAGTAAGATTAAAGGGCAATGAATTATGTTTTGTAATGTGAAACTTTAAAGAAGGAAATCCAGGAAAAGACATGGAGCTACAAAGCATTTCTTTCTTTATATCTGGGCAGAGAAGAAAATATTAAGAAAGAAAGAAAAGATTACTTAAAAAAAAGAAAAGAAAAAAAGATTACTTAACCAGTTTAAAAGTAAGTAGAACTGTAGTCAATCCTTTATTCATTAAAACATTTTTTTTTTTTTTTTTTGGTACTGGGAATTGAACTCAATACCTTGTACTTTCCTGGTGGGTGCTATGCCACTGAGCTATATATGCCTGGTCCTGAAAAAGATTTTCAAGTGACCTCTCCAAAACCAAATGTCTAATGAAGTGGTGTTAAGTGGAAGTTCTTTTCAGGTTGCTTAATGAATTCATGAATTACTTTGTATTTAATCAGTTAATTTTAACTAAGTAGAACTTCTTCGAAAGATTTGTAATTAAAATAACTAATAACTTTCATAGTACTATTACCAGTACAGTATACATTTTGAAAGAGTGTATCTACCATGCTTTTGAAAAAAGTTCTTTGAAAAAAGGTAAAGAAACAAAGAAATGAGTTGTTAAAAAAAAAAAAAGTGCTACTGTAATTTGTGCCTTGCTTCTCAAATTGCAATTCATGGGATTGGATGAAGGGGTATTCTAAGGCTGAGATTCTAAGCTTTGGGACCAAATAGTACTTTTTGAAGTATCAATTTTACTTGAGAGTGTGCTATTTTAAAATTTTAATATTAAAATAAGTATAAAATATTAGACCCTTGCTGCAGAACTCACATAGGTTTTTAAATAAAATCAGAAACTTTGAAAAAATTTCAAGTGAACCCATTATATAACTCTACACCTTGTTCTTTTCTGTTATTGGTACTTTGGAGGAAAAAGAAAGAGCACTGGGTCATAGAACATTCAAAGATTCATATTTTAAATTTAGAGTTTTATAATCTTGAATATCTCACTGAACTCTTCCCTTTTTCATCACTAAAATGAAAGAACCATCCTCTTAAGATCATTGCAGGCTCTTATGACAATATTTCTTTTAACATTCTAAATTGCTTAACAGAGAAATACAGCATATTAGACTTAATTTTCTTCCACCTTTGTAATTGGAATGATTGTGGAGGCGTGGTCAATTATATATAAAAATGCAAAAGAATAAGAAATGAAAAGAAAGATAACATTTTTTGAGATTATGTTCTGAAGTTACAAACCAAAGAAAAAACTTTAGGTTTAAACAATTTTTGTGACCTTAATCTTTCTGTTACTACTAATTTTACTCTTATACTTATTTTCAGACTCATTAGTAGCCTCATTATCTCAATATTTACTGGAATTATTCTCTTCAATGATGTTTTTCTTGTTTTCCTGTATGTTTGGGAGGTAACATGGTGTAGTTTCAAAAAATAAAATAAGACTTTGGAGTCAACCAGACTTGGATGTCAGACCCTAATTTGCCTTTCGAGAAGTCATTTATCATCTCTGAGCTTTACTTTCCTTTTCCAAAATCAAGATGGCAATACCAATTTCACAGAGTTTTAAGAACTGAGATAATATATGTGAAAATGGCTACCACATATAACTAATTTGAAGTGAATACTCAGTAATCATTAGTTCTTTTCCTGTTTGTATGGTGCTCTGGAGCAGTTTGCTAGCAGTTTCATGTACTGTAAACTTTTCAAAGTAGATTTTAAAGTTCTTTAAAGAGGTAATATCTTCTTTGCTTCTTTTGTGACTTGGTGTTATAACACCTAATAAAGGAGTGATTGCATAGAAGGTGTTTTATAAAAAACTGCACGGTATGGAATTTGCGTAGTACTTTAGAAAGCAGTTACTGGACGACATTCGGATAAACCATTTGGCTGTTATTAAAAGAGCACTTCAGGATGGTTAGAACGAGTAGAATTGAGTGCTTGTTAAAAACTATATTCCTGGTTAACAGGACAATGTTAATGTTGATTTCGGGTGTGTTTTATAGTATTAGATATCATATATTAAGTTAATGAGCATAGTTTGATGAGACTTATTTTAGAGTAATGGAGTTTGCTGGCATCTTAAAAATGAAATTTTAAAATTTATGGGTAAAAAATTTCTGACAGCACTATTATATTGATGGTTAATCCTGCTGGTCAAAATAGTACTGATAGTCAAAAGTTATACCATTTAGAAGATATTCAGCCACATTTTACTGCAGTGTCCTTATCTTTAAACATAGGTAATTATGTTTAAATTGTTGAATAGATATGAGGAACAAATAAAATAATGTGTTCAGCATTCATCACCTACCACGTGCCAGTCCGTGTTCTAAGTGAGGGATGCAAGAGAGAATAAAGAGGTTCCGTCCTTTATCCCCTTGGAGTTTATATTCCAGTACAACATGAAAACATTAGGTGTGATACTGATAAATTTATGCTGCATTTGTGTTGCATTTCAAAGAATACTGCTGCATTTTATTTTTTATGTAAATAAGTATAAGCTATTTTGACATCAAGACACTTGTGAAACAAATTTTTAAACCTCTGTACATTTCCTGCTTTCTGAGACAATATATTGAACATAATTTTTAAAAACTGGGCTTAAATAATTATAGATAATATTAATTGGGCAGTTTTATGTTTTATTTATGCTGAGTGCTTTGGATATATTATTTAATCCTTTCAACTTTAAGGTAGTCTTATTCCTCTTACACTGACTGACTGAGGAGTACAGAGGTTAAGTAACTTGCAGGATTATACCAGTGGCAGTGCCAGAATAAAACCACTTACCAATTATATTTCCATATTCCATCCTGAATATCTCTTATTGTAGTGTGACAGTATAATTCTGTGATGTATTTGTTTATCAATTATGATTTTATACACTTGACTTTCCTCTACTATATTAGTAGTTTCTAATATAGCATATCCTTGGGAAGCACATAGAAAACACTTGCTAAGAATTATATATAATATTACATTCAGTTGGACTCAAAAGAAGTATTTTCACTTTTTGGTTTATGGAATTAGGATGAATATTACTATAATAAATGGTTTTACTTCTTTTCACTTGGTGATTTTGGGATCATGACTAATTTCACCTGCAGCTGAAAATGTTAATAAAAATGCAGAAATTTGTTAAAGGAAAAAAGAAGTACAATCTGAATGGTAAGTAGAAATTTTTTTTTAACGTTTTCTATTTCATGTCCTTTTTAAAAATGTTGTCTTAATTACTTTTCTTATTTCTGAGACAAAATACCTGATACCCAAAGTTAAAGGAGGAAAGGTTTATTTGGCTTATAGTTTCTAGAGGATTCAGTTCATAGTTGGCTGGGTCTCAAGCAGGGTGGGATGGCAGAGAGGCATGGCAGAAGAGAAACAGAAGAGAAGGCAAGAAAACAGCAAATTAGCGAAGCAGCAGCAAGTGACAGCAGCAGCCCTTTTTATGTCCCTTATATTACATACAGGCTGTCCACTCACACCCAGGATGGGGTACCCTTAATCCTAGCATCACACCATTAATCCAGCATCACACACCCTAGATTCGGCTACCTCAGAAAAGCCCATGTATAGCAATATAAGGCTTTGGGAGAACATATAGATACAACCCCCAAAAAAATTAAGAAAAAAGTACACTTGAAATTAATAATATTTAGAATCTAATTTAGGTTATCAGTTATTGGATGTATTGGGCATAAGAGATTGAATATAGTAAATATTCTTTTCAGATATCAAAGAGATGAAACATTACAATGGTGAGAACCCTTTACCATTCCTTTAAGAGTTACTATTAAATGTTTTGATTCTAGTGCATACTTTAAAAATTATGCTTTCATGAAGTTAATATCCATGTGGTAAAAAATACATTTGAATTACATTGCAAATGAAAGGCTCTTAAATTCTTCAGTCATGCTTTTAATTAGCTTAAATCATATTAAAGTATATTTGTGTTGTTAAAAGTAAGCACCATCACCTTATTTCTCCAGTCTTTCTCATGTTACCACTTTGAAATTTTATGTTTCTTAAGCTGTCATATTTAAATATCTATATGTGGAATTATACAGTACATCAGTTTGTAAATTGATGAGCTACTGGTTCTAACATGTATACATACTGTATTTTGTTTGGCCTATGCTGTGTTTTTAAAAAAATTTTCAGTTTCTAACATTTAAAAAAAATACATATTTTATGTAAACTTCATATTTTTAGTTTAAGATTCAGCAACACTACAATCTCTTTCTCATACAACAGTGATTAGAGTGGTTGTTCTCTGGAAAATAGAACATGCATTCTCTAGTTTCCCATAGCTTTCACTTATTTAAGTTGCCTGCCTGACCTCTATAAGCATTTGAGTTTGTGATCTTTTCTCAAAAAAGTGTTCTCTACCTCTCTCTTTTCTTTTTTCCTTTTATAGTATATTTTGGATATATTTTTATATTAGTGGAAATAATAGTAATAGTTAACTTCATTGAGAGCTTACCAAGTATAAAACACTTTTGCTGGAGTCTGTTAGGGAGCCTATGAATTCATTTAATCTCTATAATATTAATATCACCATTTTACAATTGAGGAAAATGTAGCTGAGTGATTAATTTACTCAAGTTACTGTAAGATTATCTTCTATATTGTACTTCTTTGGATGTAAAAGTTATTTTATAGGTTTTTAAAGAATTTCATATATCTTTAAAGGAATTCTTGTACACTTTCTTTTTAATGGCTCTATGTTATTGCATCACAGGTTATGTTAAATATAATCACTTCCCAATTGATGGTTATTGAGGTTTCTGATTTTTCGCTGTGATTAATGTTGTAATGTTCATTTTTACATTTTTATGGACTTGTGTAGTGTAAGATTAATTATTGTAAATTGAATGTTTGCATTGAGGGTATAGAAATTTTATAAATTTGCTTTCCTTAAGAAAGGATATACTAATTAATATTCTTATCTTTATTGAGTATTAACTAATTAATATTCTTATCTTTATTGAGTATTAACTAACATTTGAGTTCTTTGGAGGTGTCTTTCTTCAATGGTTTAGGTGGAGTAGAACCTTTTTATTACAAATGACAGATACTGAACTCACATGTTAGCTTAAGTGAAAAGTAGAACCCACATATTCAGAATCTAGAGGAGGTGTTGAGTTTAGGAACACAAACACTGTAGGAGAAAGAGAAAAAGGGTTAGGAGAGATGGAATAAGAGTGCGTACTGGGGGTCATGCATAGGATCAAAATATATCGACACACACACCCAGATTTGGTGGGGGTAATTAAAATATATTATGTGAAAGTACAAATCAGCCACAGTGAAACCCATTAATCTGTATAGCCAATATTCACTAATAAAAATGTGGGAAAGAGATTTAATGTAATCATGGGCTCTTACTCTTCATTGTGGTGTTGAGTATGCTGCAGGCCTACCTGCTTCCTTCTTTTCGAGTTAGAATTTGGAGGAGAAGGGACAGTTTGGGAAGTCACCGTAATGGAGAATTTCAGGCTTTCTGCTTCCCAGCTAGTGAGCCCAGAAGAAATATTTTCTTGTGACATTTACATGTAAAATTCTAAGACGTTTCTTTACCTGGTTTAGCTCCGTGTCCATCTTTGATGCTATTATTTTGACTAGGAAGGTGAGAACTTTGTCCAGGTCTGTATCATATGTCCATCTCAGGGAGAGGGACAGCAAAAAGATAATCACATAGATAGGGTATCTTAGTCTGGTTAGGTTGTAATAACAAAATACCTTAGACTGGGTAATTTCTAAACAACAGAAAGTATCTTACAGCTCTGGAGGCTGGAAATAATGATATCAAAGCACCCATAGGTTTAGTGTTTGGTAAGGGCCTTTTTAGGAGGTGTATCTTTTAGCTGTGTACAGGTCATAAGGTGGAAGAACAAAAGGCTTGCTTCTACTCTCTTACAAAGGCACTTATTCCATCCATGAGGGTGGAGACTTCATGACCTAACCATCTCCCAAAGATTCCACTTCTTAACTATTACTACTTTAAGGGTTGCATTTCAGCATATGAATTTGGGAGGGACATATTTGATCAGACCATAGTACAAGAGAAAGGGAAGTCTTCAAAAGAAGAGTTTCTGCCTTTAGAAGAGGAAATGTATGCTAGCCAGGTAGCTCTTTTTCTAGAGGCTCTCTAAAGTCATGATGCTTTTTTGCTTTTTAATTTTTTCCCCCCAAGAACATTAGTATATCTGTCCCCTTTTCCCCTTTTCCCCTTCTCCCCTTCTCTAGATTTTTTTCATGAAAAATGCGCTGTTGGCGGATAGCTTCAAATTAGAAGCAGAGCAAGTTAAGTTAGGGTATGACAATTTGTTGCTTAAACCTAGAGTGTCTAATGTCAAAAGTGGTGCCCTGACAGTGACTGACTTCTACTTTTTCGTATTGTATATAAGAACTTTTTATAATTGTATACATACATAGAAAGATTTTTAAAATAGCCCTTTTTATTGCTTTAGTTTGAATAGATGATCACCTGTAGGTCTTTGGTCTCTTTTTCTACAAAAAGTGCCTTTTAGCCTTTCCTAAATTTTGCTCTCCAACACTTGTTTGAGAGATGTTACAGTAGTCATGATATGAAATCTCTTTCATATGGTAAGAAAACTTGGAAAGTGATATATAATGTAGCCTTCCTTTTGGAGATTCATAGTGTATTAAAGCCTACTAACATATTAGAGATATGTATTACAGTTGTGAATCATCTTAGCATTTGTTTAGTGTAATACATCTAGACATTATATGAAAATGAAATACTTTTTGAAAGACATACAGTACCAGAGTTCTGTTCAGTACTTAACAATTTCTCCCCAGCAAATCTTTTGGGATTGTATGTAAGAATATTATTTATTTATTTATTTATTTATTTTGCTCTAGAAATAGCAGTTTCCTATAATTACATTTGCTGTGAAAATTATGTTACCCTGGATTGACCTTTAAAAATATTACAAGTACTACCTACCATTTTTTTTCTCTTTTTAAATGTTAAAATGTGGACTGAATATATTATTATCAGCAAACGTATGATAGCAAAAGCTAGAAATGACATATACCAGACTTCATTCTGTTAGTACTGCATACTTCACTGGGTGAAGTTCCTAAAGGATATTTCTAGTGAAATTGTAGTACCATTATCCACAAAGTGGATAATGTTGACCAAGTGATCTCTAAAATCTCCTTCAACTCTAAAACTGTTAATCCCAATCATACAAACACACCCTGTTTCCCACTCTGTAATTGGTTATTATAATGTTATCTATAGCTTATTACTGATAACAAGAGTTTTGATCTGAAATATCTTCCTTTAGGAAAAATTGCTGGAAAAAAATACTGGCATTCATTCCCAGTGTAAATAGAAATAAATGTTTCTTCCACTACATAATATGTACAATTTTATTTCCTTCAATATTACATGCTACAGAGAGTTTAAATTGCCAAATGATTAAGACTTAGAATAAAAATTATATGAATGTAAAGCGTAATAACTGATTCCCATAATCAAGCTTAGAAGAATAATAGTGATTTAGGAGTATTTGAGATATTATTTTCCTTTTAAGATTTAAAATATATTGATATACCAGAAATTTGCAAATAAGAAATAGTGCTCTTCCCAAAATAGTTATTATTTTGGTATTATACAGTTAAAGTTGTAAAAATAAGGCAACATACCTTTCATGAACAATGTCAAGTTTTAGATTCACACAAATATTTGGAATAATAAGTAGGCTCTAGATTAGCCCATCTGGGTTTATATGTAAGTAGAGTAAAATTTTCAGTTATTTCTCTAAACTTCAGTTTTCTCATACGTAAAATGGGAAGTAATACTAGTGCCTGCCTTAGACAATCGATGTGATAATAAAGCACTTAATGAGTATGCTCACATATATGTAAGTTTCCTTAAATGCTGTGTATTATAAGTTTGAATATGATTATTTTTATAGACATGGTAATAGGAACCAGCCAATACAACTTTTAGATGTCTGGCCTCAATTTTGATTTGTTCTCATGCTGTTTTTCCACCCTTTTGAACCCCCTACTGGGGTTCCGCTTGATCTTATATTTCAGCTTAAATTTTGGGCAATTTAGTGTTAAAAGATGCTATTTGTAATGTAGTTACTAAGGGCAGTAATTTGAAGTTTTTGAGGTATAGGTTTAAAATGAAGGATCTGTGGGAAACTCTAAGCCTTGTTCAGACATATGGGGGGGAATATATATATATATATATATATATATATATATATATATATATTTGTATATATATATTTGTACCAGGCATTGGCACTCACAACCTTGCATTTGCTAGGCAGGGACTATACCACTGAGCTATATCCCTGGCCTTAATTAACGTTTTAAGTGTTGTATAATGGGTATAGTAAAGTATAGTGGCAAGACTACAGCGAGATAAACTATTTCCATAAATGCTTGTTGATTTACAGAACAGAAATTTTTAATTGGCAGATTAAAATACTAAATTTCATGGATAGGGAGGGGATAGTTCTTAGACTGTTTTTGGTGTTAAATAAGCAATGAGTTGGGGCATAAGGAAAAAAATAATATGTATAAAAGGAGATTCTTTATGACATACTAAATGCTGAAAGACAATCTATAGAGTTAAAGCATTGTTAGACATTTTTGGTAGGACTGTTGGGTAATCATTAACTTAGGTTAATATTGGACTTGAATTTTCCAATTTTTTTCAGCAGATGAGTTTTTGAAGTATTAATTTTAAAATACTGTCAATTATGTATTATCATAAAATAGTCAACCCTTTCAGATTCTTACTGCCAAAAGCGGGTCATATCTGATACAAGGCTGAAAGGTGAATAATGGAGACATTCTCCATAGTAGAAACTTTTGAGCAATCTAATAATGATTAATTGTTCTGTTGTTTTTCTGTCTTCTATGAGAAATATGTTAGTTTGACTGTAGCCTCACTTGTTCACAAACAGTATAACTCAGTACAGTATGCACAATGTGATGTACTTTATATTGTGTTAAGTTAAAATTACTGAATATTGGTTATATTTTAAGTGTGAGAAGTTGACTGTAAAGTTGGTTTACATTTTAAATATTTTTTGTATTAAAATACTTGTGAAGTACTAATGAGAGGGTTTGCCAAACTTTTTTGTAAAAAGCTAGATAGTAATTTTTTTTAGGCTTTGTGGGAAATCCTGTTTCTGTCACAGTTACTCAGCTTTGCCCCTATAGCATGAAAGCTGCCATAGACAATATGTAAATGAATGAGCATGTTTGTAGTCCAGTAAAACTGTATTTCCAAAAACAAATTGGTCAGAATTGATTTAAGCATAGTTTATCAACTACTGTTCCAAGACATAGTTTTTCTTAGGAAAATATAATTCCAAGTTACCTGCCTATGAATTAGACTTTTATATTAGTTACATTTTATACTACAGAATGCTACAAAATTTACTTACAGCTACCATGTAATAGCTTTCACCTTTCTGTTTGTTTCTTCCCTCCCTTTCTTCCTTCCTGTTTTTTTTATTTTGTTTTGTTGTTTTGTTTCAAATTTGGAGTTCATTGGTATTTATTTATTTATTTATTTATTTATTTATTTTGTACTGGGAATTGAATTTAGGACCTTACGCTTGCCAGGCAGGCACTTGTGCCACTGAGCTACATTCCTGGCCCTAATTCGGGGTTTTCTGAGATAAGGTCTCACTGTATAATCCAGGCTGGCTTCAAAATCTTGACATTTATGATATGTAGTGATCACTTTCATTGTATTTGGTACCTGTACATGACACATCTTTTTATCTTCCCTTCTACTCTCATCCTTCTCCATCTCTTGGTTCCCTTCTCATTTGCAGATCTATCTCCCTGTTTCTTTTTATTTGCCACTTATTTCCTCTTTAATTTATTTATACTTTGGGTTTCTTATCTAAGAAACCTATGATATTTAAGCTGGTGCATCTGATTTATTTCACTTAATGTGAGCTCAAGGTATATCCATTTTCCTACAGATGACTCAAATTTATCTTTCTTTATAGCAGAGTAGTATTCCATTGTGTGTAAATACCACTTTTTAAAAAATGCATTGTTCTGTAGGTGGACATGTAGACTGCTTTCAAAATTTAGCTATTGTGAATCGTGCTGATATAAACATGGATATGCATGTATCACTGTAGTATTTAATTCTTTGGGGAAGATACCTGGTAGGGAATAACTAGGTAGAATGGAATTTCTATTTTTAGTTTTTTGGAGAATCTCCATACTGATTTCTTAGTGGTCCTGGTAACTTACATTCCCATCAACAATGTGGGAGGGTTTCTTTTATTCTGCAGTCTCATTGGCATTTGTTATGGTTTGATTTCTTGATATTAGTTATTGTTTCTGGAATAAGATGAAATCTCAGTGTCATTTTAATTTGCAATTCTTTAATACTTCTTCTGAGCAGTATCTATTCATTTTAGTTTCCTATTTTTGGATTTAATCTGTTTTGAGGAATCTAATTTTTAAAAATTCTTTATGTATTCTAGCACATTTACATTTCTTTGAGTTACCTGGCATTTTTGCTTCAAATAGTATTGGTTGGGGTTCTGTTGTAACTGTAGTAATCTGGAGGCTTGACTGGAACTATTGGCCTGGGCTTTGATTCTCTTACATGGGGCTCTCTACATGGGTGATTCATTAGTCTCATAGTGTGATAGCTGGTTTAAGAGCCATTGCCTTAGTTGCTGGTTCAGTTAAAGATAGATCTAAAACTGGCATGACTTTATTTCTGCTACTGTTGTGTTGGTCAAAGTAGTTCCCAGGTTTAGCCTACAGTTGTGACAAGATATTATATAATAGTGTGAATACTAGGAAGCAGTATATGGGGTGCCTTCAAATTAACTGTGCAAGATTGCTTTGGTTGCATGTGATAATTCAAATTGAACTAGCTTTAGAAAAGGGATCGCTTTTTATAAGACTATTTGGGTTTTGTGAGACAGACACAAAACCCCAGTATAGGATGAGACCCTAGAAGTAGTGGACTTGGGTTGCAGGGCCTACAGATTGTTTCTCATCTTTGTTTTTTGTTGTAACTAAGCCTATTTTCTGTAATCAGAGATTTGCCTTTTTTGGATTGGGAAGAAAGTATCATCAACAGCTATCTAATTATTTGCAGCTCACCATATCAGCCAGAGAACTGACTTTATTTTTGCCGCATGTTTCTAAAATTTTTGAGGAAGATCTCTGATATTCCTAATAGTCATCTGAATATAATGACAGAAGAGGCTGTATTGTAGCAACCACATAGACAGGAGCAGGGTCAATTAACAGAAAAGGAATGTTACATATATAGCCTCCAAATAGTCCACCTGCATTTTCTCTAACTGTATCTCTTTTTTTATTTTGAAGAGAAAAAAAAAAACAAGAGGGTAACAATGGTTCATACACTGCATTGTATCTTTAAATTTGTTATCTCAGAGTACAAGATGTGAGCATTTAATTGTCCAAGCAATATTAGTTCTTTTCAATGAGCTAAGAAAAATTAGTAGTGAAACTATCTTAACTATCATATATATGTGTGTGTGTATATGTGTGTGTGTGTATATATATATATATTTTTTTTTAACTTCTCCCTTCCTTTTCTCCATTCCTGCATTCCAGTTTCTCTTTCCTTTTGACGCTTCTTTCCATTTTACAGTATCTATTGTGTGTTTTGGATCTTATTTACTCTTTCAACTTTTCATGCTAGGGAGACAATAAAATGCTTCCACATGTGTGTCTGGTTTATTTCACTTCTGAGTATGGTCTTGAGTTGCATTCATTTACCTATAAAAGTCTCCAGTTTATCCTTGTTTATGGCTGAGTAGTACTCCATTGTTTAAAAAAACTACACTTGTTTTTATCTTTTTCTCAGTTGATGGGCATTTGGGTTATTTCCAAGATCTAGCTTTTATTACAAATTGTGCTGCTATAAACATGGGTGCACATATATCACTATGGTACGATGTTTTTAATTCTGGGAAGATAACCAGAAGGGGAATAGCTGGATGAAATGGGACCTCTAAATCTTAGTTTTTTTTAGAAATCTCCACATTGGTTTCCACAGTGATTGCACCAGCCTACACTCCCAACCAATGGTGGAGAAGGGTTGTTTTTCCCCTGCAACTCCTCCAGCATTTATTATTGATTGATTGCTTGATGTTAGCCATTCTTTCTGGGATGAGATGGGATCTCAGTGTTGTTTTAATTTGCATCTCTTGAATGACCAGTGATGTTTAATGTTTTTTCCAATATTTATTTGCCATTTGTATTTCTTCATCTGAGAAATGCGTGTTCATCTCAGATGCCCATTTTTGGATTGAGTCTTTTCTGTTTTAATATTTAGATCTTTGATCCATTCCAAATATAGATTACTGCATGGTGAAAGATATGGGTCCAGTTTTAATCTTCTGCATGTGCAGAGCCCATTTTTCCAGCACCATATAAAGAGGCTGTCTTTCTTCTGGTGACTGTTTTTGTACCTTTGTGAAAGATAAGGTGCTTAGTGTGTCTGGAGTTGTTACAGCATCTTCTAATCTGTTCCATTAACCTTTGGGTCTATTTTTTGCCACTACTATACTGTTTTTATCACAGTAGCTTTATAGTATAATTTCAAGTCAGGGATTGTGATGCCCCATCTTGCCTCTGTTGCCCAGGATTGCCTTTGCTGTTCTAGGTCTCTTCTAGTTCGAGATGAATTTTAGGGTTGTTTTAGATGTATGCTATTGGAATTTTGACTGGAATTATATTAAATCTGTATAATATTTTTGGAAGTATGACCATTTTCACTATATTGGTTCTTCCTACCCAAGAGCAAGGGATGGATGTCTTTCCATTTTCTGATACTCTCTTCAGTGGCATTTTTCAGAATACTGCAGTTTTTAATATAGAGGTCTTTTACATCCTTTGTTAGATTGAGTCCTAGGTATTTCATTTTTTTGAATGCTATTGCTGAAGGTGTTGTTTTTCTACTTTCTCTCTCATTAAATTTGTGTGCAAGAAGGCTATTGATTTTTGAGTGTTGACTTGGTATCCAGCTAGGCTACTGAATTTTTAAAATTAAATGTAGCATTTTCTTAGAGGAGTTTTTGGGGTTTTCTATGTAGAATATCATGTCATCTGCAACTAACATTAATTTAACTTCTTCCTTTCCTATCCTTATTCCTTTTATTTCTCTCTGTTGTCTAATTGTCTGAAGTTTCCAGGACTATGTTGAATAAAAATGGAGACAGTGGACACTTGTTCCTGATTTTAGGGAGAAAGTTTTCAGTTTTTGTCCTTTTAGTATGATGTTGGCTGTTGGTTTGTCATAGATGGATTTTATCAGATTGAGATGAAGGCCATCTATTCCAATTTCCTGTAGAGTTTAAAAAAAAATTTTTTTTTTAGCATAAATGGGTGCTGGACTTTGTCCACAGCTTTTTCTGCATCTGTTGGGATGATCATATGATTTTTGTCCTTGGCTCTCTTAATATGGTGCATTACATTTATTGATTTACATATGTTGAACTATCCCTGGGTTGAATCCCACTTCGCATGGTGTATAATCTTCTTGATGATTTATCGCATTCTGTTTGCCAGTATCTTATTGAGGATTTTTGCATCTGTGTTCATTAGGAAGACTGGCCTTTAATTCTCTTTCTTTATTGAGTCCTTCCCCAGTTTTGTTATGGTAATGCTTGCTTCCAGGAATGAATTTGGGAGTGTTGCTTCTCTTTCAATTTCATTAGAGTTTGAGAAATAGTGGTGTTAGGTCTTTGCTAAATGTCTTGTAGAATTCAGCAGTGAATTCATCAGGGCCTGGGCTTTTCTTTGTTGATAGGTTTCTAACCATCTCTTTATTGACATGACATAATTTTTGAATTTGTTTGATAAATTCTCCGTTGTAGGCCAATTTACTACTACTTCATTCAGCTGTCTACCTTTATTCTTTTATTGTTCTACAGAATAGTAAGCTAAAGTAAGGACTAATATTAGTTTACTATCTTGACTGTTCATTATAATCTCTTCCTGCTCTGAGTAGTGGATAGCACTTTTAGTGTCCTAGTGTCTCACTTTGCCACTATTAGCATAGAAGCAAATATGAAGGTGATCTTACTGTATTTTCATCTATTGGTATCTGTTTGATTTAGATGATGTCACTGGTGAGTTTTATTTATCTTTTCTTAGGAAGGACCTATTTCCATACATTAAAGCAAGTACTATAACTAAAATACAGAATGAAAGAACTATAATAGAAATACAAACAACAAGCTATGGGTACACGGAGGAAGGAACTGTTCATTTTGACTGAATGACTGTAGGAGGGATGGAATTTTAAAGCAGGTAGTGTTTGAGCAAGGTATAGAAAATGAAAAACCCAAAAGTAATATAGCCATCAGATTTCTTGGCTGCTGAAGAGGTGGCACTTAAATGTCTAGGCTCAAGTATATGAATTTAAATATAGGTATAGACAGTTCAAGATAAACAGTACCTGGCAGTTGTCTGATTTTAACCTTCCTGAAGAACTATAAGACCTAATGTAGATTTATTACATTTAAGTGATAGGTGTCTATATGGTAGTTTGAAATTTGAGAATCGTGATTTTCTAATTAAACAATTTATTTTTGTGACTCAGATATTGGATGGAGAAAGAGCTTTAAGGATTATCTGTACAAACCCACACTAATACGTAAAGGAAGTAAGAATCCAGTTAAATGACTTATTTAACATTTTAGATTATACATTTGCTGTCGTCTGTCCGCCAAAGATTTTATGCTCTGTAAGCTTGGTCCCCAGCATAACAGCATTAAAAGTTTGTGGGACCTTTAATGTTTATTAATGAGAGGTGCCTGGGTCATGACTACTCTTGTAAAGGAGTAATGGTGATATTGCTGGTGGATTGGGTTTTGCAGGAGTGAGGAATAGGTTTTTAAGAGTGAGCCTACCCAATACATTCTTGCTTTGTTGCTCATATATGTGTAGAAGGAGCATGAGGTTGTTTCCCTTTTTTCCTTTTCTAACATGTCCTTCCATAGTCAGGGAACCTTTACCTGGCACCATGCTGTTTGGTTCTTCTATAGGCACCAG